>OVBW01000497.1:7062-21946 GCA_900406355.1 Erysimum pusillum | reverse complement strand
AGTGAATGATTACGAGACATCCCAAATGGATTGAACCCATCGGTACATAATTCAAGGTACACGTTACGGGGTTCGTCGGCAAATTGAGGATTTTGTTCTTGAAAATACTTCCACTCCGTCGCATCTGAAGGATGACTCATTTCTCCCTCTTTTGCTTGGTGCTCGGCATGCCATCTCATTGCAGCTGCAGTCTTGTGGCTCTGATACATTCTCTTTAATCTATCAGCAATAGGTAGATACCACATACGACTATATGGTACTTTCGTTCTCCGTCGATCGTCTTTACGCGGCTTCCATCTTTTTTCACGGCAAAACCGACATTGGTCTTCCTTTTCGTCTTCTTTCCAGTATATCATACAATTGTTTATACAAGCATCAATTGTATGATATGGGAGGCCTAGATTGCGCATCAATTTTTCTGTCTCGTAATGTGAATCGGTAGCCTTGTTTCCTTCGGGTAAATAATAATTGAACATTTCGCAAAATGAATCCACTGACTTTTCACTCATATTATAATCTGACTTTCTTTGCATTAAGTCAGCAGCTAAGGATAATTGTGACTGACCTTCACGACAACCATCATATAATGGATTTTTTGCACCTTCTAATAAGTCATAGAATTTCTGAGAATGGTTTAAGACCGGTTCTTCTACATTTTGATAACTACCATCCTCATAGCTATCATTATAACGAAATGCATCATTCACCATATCCACATATCTATCTTCTACATTACCCACTTGATCATATTGATTTCCAGTATTTAACGTAGGATCAACATAAGTACTTGTTCCTAAACCCATATTAATTTCTTCTCCATGTTTATACCAAACATAATAATCTGGCATAAACCCATAGCTAAAAAGATGATTGCAAATTTTACTCCCCAATCCACGTTTATGATTTTTGCACTTACTACAAGGGCAAAAAAACTTACCACCATTTTCTTGTGCAAAAGTCTGGCTACTTGCAAATTCCAGGAACTGATCCACCCCCAATCTAAATTATTCCGAGTAATTTCCCGTCACTTCATCGATCCTATTATACATCCACTCCCGAAAATTTCCTGACATATTCTCAACCTCTCAAACTTTTTTTTTTTCTGAAAAAAAAAAAGAAATTTTTTTTTTTTTAGGCAAACCCTCTCAAACTCTCTCAACCTCGTTTCTTTTCTTCTCTCTCAACCTCGTTATTTTTTTTGCTTGTGTTTGGTGTGAGAAAAACTGATAGAAGAGTGGTTCCTTATATAGAGAAATTGGCGACTACATAGTGACTAAATTGGCGACTACATAGCTACTACATAGCGACTATGTCCAGTAGTCGCAAAATACCGGTACACCTACCCCTAAATGGAAAAAACATGTTTTTTGTTTGCGACTAAGTCGCGACTATCTTACGACTTGCCGAATAAGTCGCTATGTAGTCGCCAATTTAGCGACTCATTAGCGACTACATTGCGTCTCGCCACATTAGTCGCAAAGTAGTCGCCAATTTAGCGACTAATTCGCGACTATACAAATTACTTGCCAATTTAGTCGCAAAGTAGTCACTAATATACGACTATATTGGTGACTAAATATGTTAGTCGCCAAATAGCGACTGATTTTGCGACTAATCTGTTGCAGTCGTTAGTTGGTCACGACTCGGTTGCAAAATAGTCGCTAAACTTGGCGACTACGGTAGTAGTCGCCAATTGTAGTCGCTTCTCGCCTGTTTTCTTTTAGTGAGAGCTTGTGTTTTAGGTTTTGAGAAGAGAGCTTTGGGGATATCTTTCATCCTGATTTTGAACCCCTGTTATTTCTATCCCTTAATCTTAATTATGATTTCTCTTATCTTTTGTGTTTTTACTTTGATGATGTCTGAGTAATTCACTTGTTAGATTTAGGGTTGCTCATAAGGGTTTGATGGTTTGATTGAATGAAATTGATTAGTTAAGGATTGTCTATCTTATATTGTTCTTCATCATTAGATTGTTATTAATGCTTATTCTAGATTCACGACCTGGAATTTGAACTTAGGTTGTTAGTCACCACGACAGTGGGATTGATTGCTTGATCCTATCTTTGATTAGCAACACTCCTGATTCTCAACGACAGTTGGTTTTAGGGTCTTGTGAACATATCGAACCTGACATTAATGATGATTTAGATTCTAGGATTTTACAACGACAGTTGGTTATCTGTTTCTAGGTTTAGGAGTATTCACAACGACAGTTGGTTTACTTATCTTTATGTTTGAGTTCTAGAACATTGGTTAACTTATCCTGACTAATCATTCCTGATTTCCTGAGAATTCCCTGGATCTAACGCTTTCTCTATTTATTTACAACTCGATTTACTTTTCTGTTAATTGCTTTCTTGCTTTCTTTATTTTAACATCCTTTTGGTTTAGCATAATCTGACAATTGAATACCTATTGTGTAACACAGTCCCTGTGGATTCGATCCCTAAGTACTACAGTGATCTCTTAATTTGAGAGAGTAGCTCTAGGGTTAATTTGAGCATATCAAAGGACCAGAGATATATTTGAAGCTGCTATGACCGGAAATCAGAGATTTCTCGGAGGAGGTACCGAGCCGACTCCGACGCACGCGAGAGAGAAGAAGCAAACAAACTCTAGATGCATTTTGATTTTTTCAACAAATGAAAATGTTTTTTCATTACCAAATTTCTTAACCAGTAAGAACATGCCACGTAGACACGAACTTGGGCTCAGAACTGTTCTCGCAGGAGACGGATCTCCTTGCCCAAACCCAACTGTTCAAGCCTTTTATTATTTTTATACTCTTAGAACACACCAAGTGTTTTAGCGTTACCCATGATCTTATGAAGTTATGATTGGAGACATCAAGGAAAATAACTAGCAACATTACAAACGATTGGTAGAGAAGAAAAATATGACAATTCGACGAATATAGGTTGGGCTCACAAGATCAAAAATTTTCAAGAAACTATTATCCCAGATGACATTGAAAGTAAATTTTCCATCAGGCCTCGACTATGGTAACTATCAATCAAACCTAGAGATGTTGTTATTCTGCTAAGATGGAGTCCTCGACCAAGCGTTGATATGTATAACACCATCAAAATGATTGGGCTTGACAGTAATAGAAGATAAACAGAACTAGACACTAATGGAAGTTGGGCTTCAATAATAAGCATGCAACTGGGCTTCAAAGCTTTGAAAACTGGACCACAACTTTTGGATCCGATCTTCCATGAATTAGACATAGGCCTTAAAAGCTGTTGTTGATGTTCTCGACCAAGCCCAATTAAAGGAACCTCTAGCCAGATTAGAGTTTTGATGTGCGATGGCCATGACTTCATCAGAGGAGGCGCATGTAAGTGAGAAAAAACCAATGATTATTACTTCTTTTGCACCAAAAAAAGCAAAACAGTAGAGTATACCAAACATAATCAAATCAAATAGTCATGGTCCTTTTCTATCTCTTTAAAAATCTTCTTCTTAATAGTTTCTTCTCTTGTTTTATTTCAATCTTAGAAACAATAAAAAATTAAACAGTTTCAACAAAGACGATAAAAAGATGGTTTAGTGAACTAACAAACCAGGGAAAGCAATGACTACTAGACACAATTTAGAAATATGTGTATTATTGCTAGTTAATATTTCATAAAGAGTTTTGTGGTTTAGAGTGGTTAGGCTTTTCAAAATCAAGCCAACTTCTCAATTATGAAATTGTCTGTTTTGGACCAAAAGACCAAGACCGCATGAATTTTTTTTTTTTTTTTTTTTTTGAGTTTATTCCCGAAAATTATCATACTAATTAGAGTTAGATTTGAATTGAATATTAGATAATTATTATTTTTGCTAATCTTTCTCGATGTGTGATATTGGTTCATGTCTTAACAATTCTTCTTCAAACCAAATACCACAAAATTTTGTCCTTGGTCCTCCCTTCTTGAGAAACCTAATCGCAAGGTTACATTGAGGCACATTTAGATCATGTCTCATTGAGAACTCGTCTCACACCGAACATGCATTACATACCAACTTCCTTAAAACAGCACGCATGTTGAAATTGTTCTTCGTAGAAAAATGATACACACCAACCCCTTTGTACCATAACATTTTTAACTCTTCAATCAATGCCTGTAAGAAGACATCAAGAGATATGCGTGGATGATTTGGACCATGAACGAAGATGGTTAAGAAAAGAAATTCTCGCTTCATGCATAAAGCTGATGGGAGATTATACGGAGTGACGATCACCGGCCAAAGCGAATATTTTCTACCAGACTTCCCTAACGGATTGAAACCATCGGTGGATAAACCTAGATACACATTTTTCTCCTCATTCGCGAAAGAAGGATATAATGAACAAAAATGCTTCCATGCTCCAACATCTGAAGGATGTGATATTTCACCACTGAATTTATGTTCAGCGTGCAATCTCATAGCTGTCGTTGTTCTCTCGAATTGATACAACCTTTTGAGCCTATCTGCCAAAGGCAAATACCACATTCGCTGAAATAGAATTTTGTATCTCCCATTTGTAATTTGGAATTGATCTGCCCCACAGAAACGACACTGCAACAGATTTTTAGTTTCTCTACCAGAAAATAATACAGTTCTCCCTACAAACATCAATCATTTGAAATGGTAACCCAAGACCAGAAACCAATTTTTGTATCGTGTAGAATGTCGAAGATGCTAAATTATCTTCCGGTAGGTAATATTTTTAAAAAATCCGCCCACACATCAACACAATCTTCACTTAAATTGTAGTATGTTTTAATGTTCATCATCCTTGTTCCAGCTGATAACGGTGAATGATCCTCTTTGCATCCTGGATAAATCGGGTTCTTTGCATCATCTAAGTGTCAACAAACTTTCTCACTTATAAGTTTGGTTCCTCATTAATTATGTTACTTTATACTTGTTCCTGAAATTCATCTCTTACCATGCGCACTACATTAGCTTCTTCATTATGAGTGTTACAATTAACCCCAAAACTTTCATTTATTCTGCGTTCACCCCTTCTACCATGACTATTATCCGGACCAGATTTGTAATATTCTCCATGTGAAAACCAAATATAGTACCCCGGTGTAAAACCCCCAAAATATAAGTGACTCCAAACAACATCCTTGTGTAAAAAAGAATAATTACCGCATTTGACACATGGGCGAGCCAAAATACCTTCTTCACGCGACATCTCCTGATTAGATGCGAACTGCACAAATCTAGCTAATCCATCAGTGTATTCGCGCCATATATTTCCTGCAGCTTCATCTATATCTAAACGTTTTTACATCCACTCTCTAACTTTGTAAATATTGTGAGAAGAAGACATTTTTATTTCTTTAATAACAACCAAAGTCTCGGGAGTGTGAGGATGGTGGAGTATATATAGAAAACTTTTTCGACAACAGTAGTTGTTGAAAAGTCGTAGGAACTTGTTAGTTACACGATTTCGATGATTTTTCGACAAATTTCCGATCACCTTTGTTGGCATTTCGTCGGAACTCTGGTAAACCAACAAGTTGGCCACTTGCAAATTTTTAGACGAGTTTCTGACTATTTTCTACCAACAATTTAGTCGCAAAGTCATCGGAAATAATAAAGAAATATTTTGACGAGTTTCCGAATTTTTTTTCGACCAACGTGTTAGTCGAAATTTTGTCGGAAACGGTAAAGCAATATTCTGACGAATTTTTGATGGGATTTTTGACGATCTTCTGATGATATTTATTTGGTCGGATTCTTTGGGTTTTTTTCGACGACATCTTCCGACGATATTTTGACAACATACCTCAAAAAACATACAGTTAAGAATAGCAAATATATAGAATGCAAATGAAACTAATTGTGAGAAAAGAAAAATCCACCCATCTTCACTAACCTGAACACAAGCACCATACGGCCCCACATGAGCACAATAAATACTAATCTATTTTCTATTATAGAAATCCTTTGGTTTGATTGATATTGATTCTTTTTCCCTATTGATATCCTTTGGTATGATCAACTGATTTATATCCACCATTGGAGACATCAATCTCTCGTTCCTTCTATAGCAATCAAATCAACAAACTCGTTTAGAGAGAGAAACTAAAAGAACAATATAATTTCAGTAGAACTAAAACTAGTAATCAACTAAAAGAACTGAAAAAACAATATAAAATAAATCAGCTTACAGAACGCCAAACAATGTCAAGAAACTAAAAGAACTAAAAGAACAATATAAAAAAACTAAAACTAGAAGAACTAAAAGAACAATATAAAAGTAACTACTGAAAAATTTCTTAAAACTAGTAATACTAATATCATATGAGATATATCTAATAGAAATCAGCTTACAGAACGTCAAACAATGTCAAGAAACAAGCAAACCAATAATGAGGAATTCGTCAAACACCTGGAAGGCATGAAAGAATCATCAATTTGCACAACATAAACCACTCCACTCTGGACAAAAGTTTCTAAGGAATCAGGTTGAGACTCACAATTTCTAGTCTAGGAAGATACCAAAACATTCTGAATAACACGTTTCACCCTCACCATCGAGAATAGCTTTATCGCTGCCGAGAACCCAAACAATCGCATAACAAAAACCTTGAGAGAATAGTTATAAATCTCATATAAAAAACATTGAGAGAACCTAAATCGTATAAATAAAGAAAACATAAATCTCAGAAAAAACTTGAGTAGATATGAACTATGCAACATATAGAATGAAATCGAACTGAGCAATAATGGAGGACGAAATCGACCTAATTTGTGCGACGGAGAGGGTTAAATCAACCTGAGATGTGCGACAGAAGGGATGAAATCAAACTGAGACCACATGATGAATTGGAGCTAAGATCTGCTACGGAGGCAATGAAATTGAGTTGATAACTGAAAGAGACGATGAAATCGAGCTCTTCTTTTTGGAGAAGAGAAAAATAAGAAGAAGAAACCTAATTTTGTGTTTCTCGACTAAGTGTTTCGAAAGAGGGAAAGTAATATCCCGCGTGTTGACTGAAAATTTTAGAAGTGTTGGGCGCTCTAGGTTATTTTATTATCCCGCGTGTCGTTTCTATATCTTAACATTTTTCTATTGCTATTAATATAACCCAAAATCTCAGCATAGCACTTTGCAAAACCGTGCTATCATAATGTGCTATGAAAGCCACTTTTTATTTTAGTGATATACCTTGAAATTATAATATACTCCTAATCTACACATCTTATATTTTTTTTTGCAATCATAATATCTTTCACTATAAAAATGTACACCTATTATCAAAAATATCTAAGCGTTACATTTTGTTTTTCTCCTATCCTATATATACCCTCACAATATATCCTCATCTCACTTCATCAACAATCTTCATACTAAAGAAACTAATTTTAAACAAACTTTTACCTGAGCGGAGCCGGCCCTAATTTTTCTTCAAACACAAAGGTGATTCCTGCAACACCTCAATCTTGCGCCGCGTTTGCCTTTTCGGTCACCGGCGTCCGTTTGCCGGTAACATGAGAGGGCGATTAGGTTTTGTTTTGTGTTTCTAGCTTCCTCCTCGGCGGTTTTTTCTCTGCTTCAGGCGGTGGTGTGGCGATGGTGACGAGTTCCAAAGATGCTCGGCCAAGGCTTTCTCAGCGTTCTTCCGGCGTCGCCTCTCTTATTCTCCTCTATTCATTGCTCCTCACTCGCTTTAATCTTGTTCAAAGACGGCAAAGTGGATCTGAGTTAGGGTTTCTCGGTGGCTCGCAGTGGGAGATGGATTGGTTGTCGGATCTCAATTGATGGTTTGTTCTTGTGGCGGAGGGTTACGCAGGTGGTTTACTTTTCATCTCCTCTTGGCTCTGTGGCTCGGTGGATTTCAGAGACCTGTTGTGCGTTGGTGAGTTTAATTTCACCTCTTCTATGGGATTTCCAAATCCACGCATTGTCCCTTGAAGCTCCGTTTTGAGGGGCTTGTTTCTTTGTTGTTTGTTGTTGTTCGTATGTAAGCGACCCTTCACCTAAGTTTTGAGGACTGGCTTAAGATTGGGTTGCTCATGGCAACAAGGATGAGGATTCGAGCTCTTTCGAGCTGAGGAAATCACGCAAATATCCGAGTTTTGCAACTTGGAATCGGTGTTTCTCCTTGGAGCTCTGCTTGTTTGGTCTCGCTTATGCTTTCTTGCTGCTTCGTTTGTATTGTATTGTGTTTAAGTTTCTTTGTGTTTTTAGCTTTCGATGTTTCCGTTTCATGTTTTCTCTGTAACTTCTGTCAAAAACGAAAAAAGGTATAAAATTTAACCTTTTACCAAAAAAATAAAAATAACAATCTTCATACCTTCTTACAATCTTGTTCTTTCATAATGTAACTTCCTGATCTTCTCGACGATGTTTTCACTATTATAGGTAAGAAGCTTGGAGATGAAGATTTTAATTATCTTGGTTCAATATTTAGGAGTAACAGAAAGGGTAGGGATGTTGCTTTATCTCCACAAATTCTCCAAACTGCAAACTTTGAGCCGCTTTGCAACGATCTCCCAAACATATTTCCTGGTAAGGCTTCCATGATTTTTTTTTACTCATTGTTTGGAATTTGATAATGTAACTGCTATTTGTTTTGAAGCTTTACGTCTTATTTCTAAAGAACAAGATGTTCACAGATCGCTTATGCTTCTTAACAATATCGTTCCTACGTATGGACACGCAACATTAGCTTATGCTATGTTCCAAATGTGTGTCGGAAGAAGTGATATAGCCAGCTATGTTTTGAAAGTTTTCTTTGACCATTTCGCTGGACACGACACACCGAAATATATTTGGAAGTCGTGTATGATATGTGTGAAGCTCTAATAAACACTCTCAAGTGTTTTGAACCTCCTTGTCTAGACTCTTTTGAATCCACGTGAAAATTTCCTTCATGCGATACCTTCACCATACCGACTTGTGAGGCGTGGCATGGCGACGGCTTCTACTGTGAAGATTGTTATCTATGCTATTATGCCTTACATATTACCAAATTACTTAAGGCTCTAAGTTTTCATCTTCTCTACTACATCATTTTTATTTTATTAATTTCTTCAACCGTCTTTTATCTATATTTATTGTTATTTTGATGTTTATTTTTAACAAACCCTTTTTCCACCAGCCGGTAAAACTTTAATTATATGTCATATATTGATGTTTGTAGTAGCAACTATATATTCTTAATGATATCTCTATTCTCTACATGGTGTTCTCTTTCATTTTTCTGAACTTTAACAAAGTTAAATTGGTTACAAAATCCCGTTGTTTTATTGTTTTGTTAGTTTATTGAATATTCAACACATACAAAACTATTCTGATTCATTGAAATACTCATTAACAACAAATATATTAAATATTCAAGATAAAACAAAGTAAGGTAAATGGAGTCATGTTAACAACAAACAAAACACACTATCAACATCATACATTGGACACATATTACATAATACGCTAACTCTTTCAATATCCGCACTTTATTCTTAAGCTTTGAAGACTTCCATATTATAGAAATCTGCACACTTGCTGTCAAAATCACCACAAGTAACAGTTGTTACACAAATGCAATACCACAGTCAATTACACATTTTGGAGACAAAACAAATCCTGAATTAGGGAATCTGAATGTTGTTCCATATGAGTCATTGTTTCGTACTCTAAAATATGACAACTTGTGCATCAACCTATTTCCAAACCTCCTCACCCTGTTAGTCCCTAACCTTTGATGTTTCTCATCAAATATCTGTTGATAGTGTAAACTTTTAGTTTCGTTCCCATCACAAATAGAAAAAATGGCACACTCAAATGTTGCATCACCGTCCTCCGGTATGTTTTGCTTCAGGAGTGATATACCACCTTTTATGTTATTATCCTCTGCTACAAGCATTAGTCTTCGTAGTGAAATGCTACAGTGTTTTCCGCTCTAAGACAACTAGAAAAAAAGAACGGTACAACCCACCAACGACTACATCACCTAAATCTTAACATATTGGGCAAATGTTGACATGTTTGAGGACTTCATCGATGTACACTATATTTGGTCCCCTTCTTCCGGCCCGTAAAATTGGCCATAGTTACCACCACTGATCCTCTCCAACCAATCTCACTATTTTGGACAATATATCATCGGGTATATCGGGCATTTCCATGTTCTCTTTCTGTTTTTTTACTCACTTTCCTCTCATCCTACATTTGTGAAGGTATATATAATCAATGTGATATATTTAGTTTTTGTATATACCACGTGGTCTTATTTTTAATTTAACGTCAATAATTACACAAGGTGCTAACAGTATTTTTACTTTAATGTACACCCTAAATTGTGTATGACTAATATATGAACTTCTCATCGAGGGGGCACTATGCAATATCTTACTTCGTTATTCTATATGGTGTACCATTTTGACAGTGTATATTACGTTAGTTTATACACAAATTTCACTTCTTCTTTCAACTACTTACTACAATTTTCTTGTTTGTCATTTTGATGTTTCTAATTTTAATCAATTTTTTTCTTTCTTTACTATCTAATAATTAAATAACTTAACTCTATGTTTTTTTTTTCATTTGATAACACGATAACTAGCTTCCCAACATATTCGAGATTCCTACACCTCGTGGGTAGCAGCTATCCTAACATCTCTATTCACTTCTCTTTTATCATAGCCACATATGTCAGTATGCCATTATTACGTAATTTTTAACACGTTTATCTGTTACATTTTTACTTTCCTTCATTAGTGTTACCATTATACTTTTTAGTAGATCTCTTTTTGATTTTTTAATCTTGTTTATTCAAATTTTATTACTTTACAAAAACGTAATCCGACTCTCTCGATATTTTAGTCCGATTCCGACACCTTGTCGGACTAAATTTACTTAACATATAAAAATATCTCTAATCACTTCTACTTTTTAACAGTCACATATGTCATTATGCCATTTTAACGCCCTATCTTACGTCTATCCCATACATTTCTGCTTTTTTTTTTTTACTTTATTATATTGCCGCTTTTGCTTTTTTTTTTTAAAAAACATCAAATCGTGTTTTATGTTTATCTCCTTTAAGAAAGTCTTAATACTCTGCAAGAACTACTCTGATTCTCAAAAATATTTATCATTGAAGATTACACATAAAAACTCAAAGGGATACATAATGCTCAAATGCCAAAACACACATCTAACATATTTGGTGTAAAATATCTTACATGTAGTTTTAGAGAGACATATTATACCAATTACAACCCTTACACAACACAACACCAATATTTTTGGTGTGACTTCTATTACATAAAAACCTTACACGCCATCATAATTAGAAATAATATTGCACATTCTTCAAACCCCATTCCTTACTTCCAAAAAATCCATATTATAGCATCATGCAGTGGCAGATCCAGAGGCAAATTCTACCGGAGTCAAAAGAATTTTTAAAATAAAATCCTATAATTTAGTTTCTAATAATAATGCATAACCATTAAAAAGACATTATTATAACCAATTAAAAGATATGTAATCACTATGATTTAAAAAAAAAAATATTGAAGACAAAAAAAACATGTATTTAAGTTGAAATGGTTAAAAATGAAGACTTAAAGTGTAATTTTGGAAGATTGAACTCCTGTTTGGGGTGTCAACATCTTGTTATATTACCAACTATGCTGTCAAAACTTTAAGAATTTATATAAATTAATATTTAATCGTATATTATACCGGGGTCAAGTGACTCCTCTTCTTTCTTACTGGATCTGCCCCTGTCATCATGCAGACTCTACGTGAAAACCACAATACGTACTAGTTGTTACACAATATTTATTCCCCCACATGCAATGCCACAATCAATTGTGCATTTTGGGGATAAAATAAATTATGAATTTGGGAATCGGAATCTTGATCTATATGAGTTATTGTATGGCACTCTATAATGTGCCAACTCGTGTACAAAGTCATCTCCAAACAACATCACCTCATTAGTCCCTAAGTTTTGATGTTTTTCATCAAAGATCTGTAGATAGTATAGGGCAACTGTTTCATCACCATCTTAAATAGAGAGAATAACACAAGCAAATGTGGCGTCACCACCCACCGGTATGTTATTGTTTAGTAGTGATATAGCACCCTTTATGTCACCAACTTCTGCTACAAGCTGCAACCCTTCGTAGTAAAGAGCTATCTTGTTCCCTGCTCCAAGACACCTTGAGAAAAATGAACGGTCACGACCACCAACAACTATATCACCTAGATCTTCACATATTGATTAGATCTCTACATGTTTGAATACTCGATTAAAGATATATACTCCATATGTTCCTAATAAATTGATGTTTTAAGTTTTAGTTTTGTTCCTAAAAGATTGATTTTCTAGATTAGAAAACCGAAATGATTTTTTTTACTTTATGCTTTTTGTCACATGTCATGTAAGTAATTGTCTAAATTTTATCTTTCCAGTCATAAAACAATTTTAAACTAATTAAAAAATTAAAACTTTATTATGTCTTAAAAAATTAAAAAATTAAATAATTTTAAACGTTGTTAGCTGGTTATACATATCATTAGTTATGTTTGAATTTTCAACTATCAATAATAAACAAAACTTAAAATTTATTTTACTTACTTCACCTGGTGTACGTATACGTAACTTTGGTGGTCGACATGTTGGGCGTTTTGTTTTTGGAAGGGACAAACACATCAACATGATTTCCTCTAGCACTATAGGCACCCGCCTAAAGAATTGACCCTGCAATTGTAGGCACCCACACCGTTTTCCTGTGCATATCACCAATCAATATCTTGTGTTCTAAATTTCTATCATCTGCTCTAGCCATAACATGTACACATAAAAATTTTAATTACTGAAACTCTAGGTAAGTGCAGGTGTTATGTTCCAATGAAACTTGAAACTGTTCTCCTCCATTAAAACCAATCTCAAAATCCCAGATTCCAACAGTTAAGACACTCATCCCCAAGCCTCCTTTTAATCGTTTTAACAACTCCCTTTCAACTCCAATTGGGATGTCACCAACAGTCCTACTGAGTTTTTTTCCTGCGGATGTCAAACCATCTTGCAACCATATTTCTGATGAATTCAAGCAAAACGACAACCGGATTACCTCTTGCATGGACCAACGCTTTGTTTAATGACTCTGCAATATTGTTAGACATCATATTGTACCTTGTCTCTTAAAATACGCTCGGCTCCAATTTTTAACCCCAATTTCTTCCAAGAAATTCCAACACCCAATATTACTACGTTTTATTCTTTTGAACTCCACTTTAAAATCTCTTATGTGTACATGTTTCAAGCTCTCCAAACTAGTGAGTGAAGACCATTTTTCAGATATTTAGTCTTAACGTTTCTCTATATGTCGACAAGACAAGCCCCATGGTGTGATTTTGGATAGACATCTACAACTGCTTTTGATACTGATTGATTACGATACAAAAAAAATGTCAAATTTTTCCCATCATTAACAACCTCCCCAAGCTTCCTCATAATCCAGTTCCATGCGTCATTTGTTCTCACTATCAACTACACCAAAACCAATAGGCAAAATTTGAAAATTTGCATCCTGACAGTGTGCTGTTAAGAGACAGCCCCTAAATTTCACTAATAAATGTGTATTTTCAAGTACCACAACACGCCTCACAAACGGTAACCCCCTCACACAAGCTAGAAACACATACTTAAACCAGTCATCTCATAATTCATCGATCTCTATTTCCAAATGGTAGACGGTTCCTGGATTTGCTAGTTGAAGTACATGTAGATACACTGGCAGAATTGCGTGCTGTTTCAACGGCTAATTCTTTGAAATTTTTGCAAGCAGAAGAGAATATAAAGTAGATGAAAGAAACGCACATGCTATATTTAAAATTGAGAAATACAAGCTAGTAAAAGAGCAAAAGTAGTTTTGTAACAACAAATACGTAAACAAGAGTACATAAAGAAGAAAAACACCCACAATGTCAAATAAAAAGTGTTTTCACATGTTAATGACATACTTGTTTACTTCTTTGAATACTCTTTCATGTGTGTTTCTTATCTTTTCCTCTTCACAGTAATCCAAAAACTCTTTCATGCATGATCACTTACCATTTTCCTTTCACAGTTATCCAGAAATTGTATATATATAAATTATTTTTTTTACAGTATTCAATAATGTATATAAAAAATGTTTTTACTACACTATCAAAATATATATTCATAAATTATAACTAGTTATATGTAATTAATTTCATACCATATGATAAACAATGTATAAAGAGAGAATTCATTTTTACCATGACTGATTTGTCGTATCATTTTTCCAAATCTCTTTACTCCCCATTTGACTTCTACTAAATTTTGAACTTTCCAAAAGTGAATGTCTTCGGGTGTTTTTGTTCCCTAGTCGGACACTAAAAGCAAATGTTTTTCCATCTTATCGCTACTTTTTTCGGGTCCTTGATAGATTTTATCCTAATTTTTTCTTTAAAAAATCAGTCAATATATCAATATTTTGGATTATCATTCATATATTTTAAGAAAAAATTGTACTAACCCCTTTGAAGCGTGTAAATTCGAGATGTACATTTATATTGATAGTCACATGACCATTGTTAACCAAATATATAAGTTCACATTCATTCACTTTGTCTTTAATAATCAAATTTTCTACCTTGAACATGCTTGCATGCTGCAACCGAAAATAAATAATAGATAATATTATTGTGACACCGTAACAGAATATTGAATATTTAATGATTCGACAAATTAGTACTCCCTCTATATTAGTTTGTTTGATTTTCTAATTTTTTCATATAGATTAAGAAGCAATAAATGTTAACCTTAACTAATCATTTTTTATGTTTTTTTCTTCAATTAATTTAATGCTGTAAATACCACACTTCTCTCTCTCTCTCTCTCTCTCTCTC
>OVBW01000495.1:0-21974 GCA_900406355.1 Erysimum pusillum | reverse complement strand
TCCTTAGATGTCCTGCTCTATTCACATTCAGCATAGAGAACAACTTCAAACTAAAACTCGATTACTTCATGAGTGAGATAAAAGGAAAACTGGAGAATATAAAGGAGTTTCCACAGTATTTTGCCTTCAGTCTAGAGAAAATAATAAAGCCAAGACACTTAGAATTGATGGAGAGAGGTTTAGAGATGCCACTGTCGTTGATGCTTAAGAGCACTGATGAAGAGTTCGAACAACTGCTTACAAATCCCTCTTCAGTGGCAAACGTATAAATAATATATAGTAAATGTGAGGAATGTTACTGATTGTTGTGTTCATAGCTTTGTTCCAGTTTCTTTGAAACAATTGCCAAGTACATAGTGTTGAATTTGTGAAGATGAACTCTATTCAAAATTTCAATGTGGTGAAAAGTCTCTTTACTCAATTTTAAGACTATGTGATATGTCTGTATGTGATCTGTATGATTTGGCTTAGAGTGGGCCTCTTGCTAGGATTAACTACAAAACCTCAGGAGGAGAAGAGAAGCCCTAAAAAGGCGTTGGGTAAGTTGACTACCTCTAGAAAAGTAAAAATGTTAAAAATGTAGTAGTAAATACGTTAGTATTTTTTACTGACATGTTCATGGCTGAGGTTCGTCTTCGTCATTTAGAGGGGGTTATTGAACGTGAGAATTTAATAGAAATTGAAAGAGTTTATAATTCTAGTGTTATTCAATCATGTAATTTATAGATTCTTTTAAATTATATTGTTATTCAATTTGTTAATTTTTTAATTCTATTAAATGGTAGTGTTATTCAATTTTATAATTGTTTTGATGATAATGTTATTTCAAAAGAATTTAATAGAAAGTTTTCTAAAAATTGTGAAGAATCAATTCCGAGCAATTTAGTTGTCATTTGAACAGATTTAAACAAAATCCCTACAAATACTCAAAAATCTATTATTTTCTTATTCCTTTTAAATCTTTTTAAATCTTTTGCTGAATACCTCCACCTTAATAATTTCGTAATATTAGTCGGCTGCGTTCGCGTTCTCGACTTTTTGGGTTTCTTCTCTCTATTCAGTCAGATTCACAAAAAAATTGGAAGCGAGAACAAGTCTTTGTAGCCTTGGGCATCCGGTTATTTCGGGTTAATCGGTTCGGGTTTTTTGGGTTTTCGGTTTTTCGGTTTATTTCAAATCTCGCCGAATTGAACCGAGAAAATGTTCGGTTCGGGTCGGTTCGGTAGTCGGTTTTTTCGGTTCAGTTATTTGCATTTAAAATCTGCCGATTTGAACCGAGATTTTTCTTTTCCGGTAAACCGAAATGATTTGGTTCGATTTATATGCATAACGCCATGTTGAAATCTGTGATTGTCACATCAGCGCGTATACGAATTGCGTTATGTGCACAAAGAAATGGAAAATGAGACAGGTCTAAAGAAGAAGAAAGAGAAGCACGAAGAAGGAGAGGGAGGTTCGTTTACCTCAACGTATCACTATGGTCTCGCAAGGAGGCTGCTAATGAAAAAGAAGAAAGCAAATGACTTAAATCTAGGGTTTTTATTTTTGTTTTATAAAAGGGAAAAAGATACCTAGCTACACGAAGTATGCTACAATACATGGTCACACATCCAAAGTTTCAAAATGTATCACTAACTACACAAACTATATGTATCGCATGCCCACATATACGAACTATATGTAGTCATGTCGCCAACATCACGAACATTTTTTCCGGTACACTTTTCCGGCGTTGACCGGCGTTGACCACCATAAAAATATTCAAAAAATTTTGTTTTTTAGTTTTTTAATATTTAGAAAATTATGTTATCGAATCATTTATAATATTGTATAATTAAAAATATATACAATATACAGTATAAAAATACTTTGTATATATATTCAATGCATTGATTTTTATAATTAGTTAGTGTAAATGTAAATAAAATTTCTATTTGAAGGCCGACAAACATTAGCCCAAGTTAAAAGAAAAAACAGTTAAGCCCAAACTTTAAAACCAATTAGGTTTTTTTTTTTTGTTGACAACTCGACATCCTCAGAATATGGCAGCCGCAACCGATCTTCTTCTTCCTCATAACACAGATAACCATAACCGATGAAGAAGAAGATGGAGGATAAGAACAAAACCGAGTAACCGTTCGGTTCACTGACGCCAAACCAAACCGACCCGAGTACCGAAATCTCCTAATTATTTTGTCGATCGGTTCACGTCTCCTCAAGAAACCGGCGCCGATCTGTCTGATATACTTATCTTTGATGAAGATTGTGGCTAGATGATAACATCGTATTTTGACCCGTTTTGACTATGTTTTTAGTAGTGTTTTGATAAAGATTTGAAGCATAATAAGTGTTTTCTAGGATGTTTTCAAGTATTTTAAGTTTCAGGAAGCTTTTACAAGTTTTAGGGCAAATGGGCCTAAAAGGAGCTAAATGGACTTTTCCGGACAACATTGGACCGCCGAAAGTATTGCAGCCGTTGGAGACCTTCCCCTTAGCCAAATCTGGACTTCTTGGTGCCGTTGGAAAGCTTAAAGAGTCAAGACTCGCCTCGAAGTGGAACCAACCAATTTGGAGTTGCCAATCAAAAGTTATGGCCAGAAGAAGAGAGCCCTGTCCAGCCACATGACCGGGCAATGGGCCTGCGGCCAAGAGCTTCTCCACCTCACGACCAAGACCCGACCGTGCGGCCTTCAAGCCTTACCACCGCACGAGGAGACCCCGATGGTGCGGCCAGTGCAGTCTGAAGTCACTTATCCAAAACGANTATTTCGATTGGTTTTTATGCATCTTTTTATTATTGTTTTGATGGTTTCACACGCTATGTGTGAGTAGTTCCTTTGTTGGGTTTGATGGGGTGATTCAAAAGGGTTTTCATGGGTCGCTGATTGTCTAGGTTGCTAGAATCTGATATGGTTTGCTCAATGATTCTATCTTCTAGTTTGTTTTTAATCGTTATAGAAAGGGACTGATCATCCCGAGTAATAGCGGCCATCTCTAGATACTACGACTTTCCGTAAGCCTGTTGTATAGTCCGATCTAGCTTAGAAGAGCAACTGATTGAAGTTCTTACCGATGCAAAGTGACGTTGTGGACAATACTAGACTTAATCATAATGCAGATTGCGCGACACGAAAGGCCTTACACCTCGTGATGTTGAGGTCCGGATACGCGTAGTCTAGGGTCTGGTGATGGAAGTCATTCAGATCTACATCCGTGTCTAGGTTCGTGAGTCATAAACCAGAAGCAAGTTTAACATCCCTAGCAGCCCTTGACCCTATGAAACCCCTGGAGATGTTCCCCTGAACGCCCAACGCTTTTAATATTGATAGTTAATCCCTTAGTTAGTTTAGTAGCATTTATCGCATTCTTAGTAATCATAGTTTAGTTATAGATCTAGTCATCGCATTCTTTAGTTTAGTTTAATCTAGTTTAGTTTAGGATAGTTTAGCATTAGTTTAGCATTAGCACATCTCTAGGAGTGACACTTAGAGAAAAACCAAAACCCCTTTCCATAGTTAGTCTTTGCTGGATTCTGAGTTAGAATTTGGATCCGTCACATCTCCCGGAGGATCGATACCCTAAGTACTGCAATAGATAGGTTGTGCACTTGCGACCAATTTATTTGTTCTGCTGAAGGTTAAAAACCTAAGATCTCCTTGGGTGAAACCCAGTGAGGTGTGGGTAAAACTCACACCCCATCACTAGACAACTTTGATATACTTGTTTCATTCTCTTTATAATGAAAAGTACATGTCTTAATTAATGCGGCAAGATTTTTTTTTTTTTTTTGGTACCTGTTGCGACAAGATATTTGTAGCCATATTTTTTTCTTTTCTTTATTTATACTTTTTAATGAATTCATCAAAATGGATTTTACAAAGTTGGCTTACAAAAATCGTTTGATTGTAGCCAAAATGGAATACAAGTAATCAACAGAGGATCCGAAGAAAAGTAACAATATAATCTTCAAAGTCCATAGGTAAATTAGAAATGTCTTTTATTTTTATAACGTCTACGTGTTTGTATCTTGGTCTAAGCACCAATACTGTCACGAATACGCCACAAACTGAGACAAAAACATGGTCACCGATTTGTCATTGATTGTGACCATATATTAGTCAATAATCCGTTACAAATAGGGACCAGAAAAATGTCACGAATTTGTCACTAATTATTACCAAATATTAGTTAGTAATTCGTTACAAATAGTGACAAAATTATTGCCACGTTTCAGACACAACTGGTGACTCGATTATAGTCACAAAAGTGTCATAATTAAAATTTGTATTGTAACCTTATTTTCTTACTCAAATATTAGTCACAAAATCTTGGTAAACGTTACCTGTTTTTTATCTCTTAATTATTTTTTAGTTGTCGTCAATTTTTACTTTATATATAAAATTAAACATAAAACAATAGAAATAAACAAAATAACCATAAATAGATAATATTACTTAATAAACTAACATCCTAAACAAAGATAATACACAAATGCAATTTAAAGAAAATACAAACTAAACAATAGGATAATTAATAATCATAATAACTTAGATAAATACAAACTAAACATAGGATAATTAAAAACCAGAATAACTTAGATAACGTGGAGGATCTTGGTGGTGGAATTTGAACTAGGCATTCTGATTTGCCAAAGCTTCAACAATTTTTTCCATAGCTTCAAGTCTGCTCTTAATTTCCAAATTCTCAGTTTCCATCTCTTGGAGCCGATGTGCTATCATTTCTTCTTCTCCGGAAGGTTGTGGTGCATTTGAAGAAACATCGATCGATGGTAAAGCTTCACTTAGTGCTCCAAGTCCAAAGATACGGCCTTGTTTAGATGATGATCCAGCAACCTAAAAAACAAAATACAAATACATGAGAAAAACATCAAACATTACAAAGGTAAATTTATCTCAGGTGAACATGAACATAAACGTCAACGTACGTGAATGTGAATGTGAACGTCAACGGGATATTAGACAAAAAACAATATCAACGACAATACAAAAATATTACCTTGATATAGATTTCATTCTTTTCATTCTTGTCAAGATTTTCAGCGGTCACGTTCTCTTGACCAGCAGATTCAAGTTGTCCCAAACGTTCTTATACACGCATCTCAAAAGTTTCGGCAACCAATCGTGCTCGCTGATCCACATACGTTCCATCAGGTTTTTGATGAGTTTTTTTCATCACAGCAATGTAAGAGAAGTCTTCATTGTTTGCTTCCTATAAAAAAAAACAATAAAACAAAGTGAAACAATACACAAATTATCACGATTAGAAATTAGAGTTTTTAAAATATAAACATTACCAAAAGATCTTGAACTTTGGCATAGGAACGTGAACCCGAAAGGTGGGAATGTGGGCCTAAACCATTGCAATCAGACATTCGAGAAGCACGAGCCTTTTCACTAGTTGTTTTTGCTTTTGCGGTTGCCCAATACGCTTGCATACTGGTCCAATAGTCAGTCAAAATCCAGTCTGGTTTTTCTCCAGTCTTCTTTACATGGCTTATCATCCCTTTGAGGCGATAAGCAGCAAGCTTGTTAAACTCTCTTTCAACTTGATAGTTGATAGAAGCATCCCAGTTAAATTTTTTCTGAAAAAAAAGAAAGTATATCAGAGAGATGAGCAACATTAATTCATTTACGACTTAACTGATGAAATATAACACAATGATTACCATGAAGAGAGAAAACCATGTTTGTTTGTAGTAGGGTGGAACTCTTTTCCAAGAGTACCATGGTCCTCTAAAACAACTTTGAATGACCTTTCTCACAGCAGTTGATACTTGGGTGTGCTGTTTAAACATGTTTCATTGAAATAAATTTCTTAATAAGTTATAAATCTATGAAAATAATCAATGGTAATTAGGAAAAATTCATACCATTTTGCTCCATTAGCTCGAGAAGGATGCAACAGAGGTAAACTTGAACGATCCACATATGGCTCTTCCATCTGCACACTATATACACAAGAATTAAATTCTAAAAGTACAGATTATCAGTATAACTCTTAATTATGTAGAACTACCTTGCAATGAAATCTCTGAAATGAAAGATGAATGAGTCGCTCGAAGAAAAGAAAAAGGTGAATGGAGGAACGGTTTCGAGAGATGGAGGGTTATATATAGGGATGATTAAATAGTTTAGTTATTTATTTAAGCCTCAGTGGCTGAGTGGCTGCGTGGCGGGGTTGGGGAAATTTTGGCAAAAAATCAACGCGGTTCCGAAAATTTTAGAGTTCACGAAAATTTTTATATAATTGCTTAATTTACTAATTAATTTGGATATTTTTATATATTTAGATATATTACCAAGTATAATCATGAAGTTTATCTTCCCTCAACAAACTGTACCAATATTAGACTTGGTAATATATCTACATATATAAAAATATCCAAAAAAATGTAAATAAAACATTGTATTTCGCAGAGATAATGTTTAAGAAATATATAAATACAATGTTTTAATGTGGCAAATGAAATATATCCAAATTAATTAAATAATACATTTTTTTATATAGAATGTTGTCATGTTGATTTAGAGAAGCAGCTGATCAAGCTTATGTCCAATTAACAGGTTTTTTAATTAACGAGTGGGATTGTTTATTTAATCACCATGTGGACAAAAGAGAATCGAAATCTCTTCGAGGTTCAGAAATTAAGTGTAGTGTTGGTCGGTAATCATCTTTTTGCTGACACTTGTGCTTGCCTTCTCCCTCCATCTATTCTATAGCATTTGGGCATCTTTTAACTTGATGCAACAAATTAACTTAAATTAAAACATTTTTAGTAATTATAATAAAAACTCAATACTACAAAGAAATACTATTAGAGTAATCGATGTAATGAAATTATTGATGATCATAAAGAAGATATACTAAGAAGAGATACTAAAACCATTCTGGAAGATACATTAGTATCATATCTTCAATCTCTTTATTGGGATGAATGTCTCCTACGTTACGGCGTTTGTTGAAATCAAAAGGACGCACTGTTTTGAGATTAACATCAGTAGTTTCTTTACTCAAATGAAGTTCCTTTTCTTCAGGACAGATTTTATTGAGATCAAAATCATGTATCCACTTTCACATTGGTATTATGAGTTTGCATTTCATAATTCACGCTTATCTTCTCTTCTACCTGCAGATCTTTGCCAAAGAGTTTTGTCATATTTTAGTGTTTAAAAACTATAGATATAAATTTAGATAGTATGTGGAAGCCCCCTTGGTCCAGTGGTTGAGACCAAGGGTGTTGATTATGCTTCTACATCAGGAGGTCTGGGGTTCGAGTCCCAAATATTGTAATTTATTGGTGGGTTTTCCACCTGGAGGGTTTATTGGTGGGTTTTCCACCAGGAGTCAAGTTTACATGAGATCTTCAGCATGGTGCTGGTGCAACCACTAGATATGCATCTTCATAGATGCATGAAATGTAATAATTATCTTAATTTGTAATAAATCAGTGTTAAAAAAAAAAAAAAATTTAGATAGTACAAATCAACCTATTTACTTATGTTCATATGCGAGAAGAATGGAAAAGGAAACTCTTGTGAAACAAATATTTAAAGCAAAAGATATATATATATATATTAAAACAAACGGCTCGAGCTAAACAAACTAAGTATCTCCTTAAATCTAGGAAAATATATATTAACATGGAATTAGTCAACAAAAATTATCGAGAATAACAAATTCCAAAAGGTCCAAGCTGGAGGAAGATTAAAGCGATTCTCGTTTAAGATATTATTTAATTTTAAGTTGAAAGCTTGACAAAAAAATGTCATATTAGACTATAAATCCAATCGGCTAATGGCAGAATCGGGAGATTTTTAAAACAAACAAAGATCGGACCTTGAATTTGTAGAAACTAACAAAGATCGTCTTCTACCCATAAAGACAAAAACCGTGGTTAAAAAGGTATCTTACTTTTTACCTGATGGATTGGTTATGATATACTTACCTGCTGGTTTTAATCTTATTCTCTTCTTAAATATATTAGAGGTTATCTAAATGTCTTCGAGTAGTGATATATATACTAGAAGGCGTTGGATGTATGAAAGAATCGATCATACAACCAAACAAGTTTCTGAAACTTATTGTCAGGGGTTAGAAATTTTTTTGAAGTTTGCAAAAAGTCAACCTCTATTTCTGGAGAATGGAAAACTTTTTTGTCCATGTATTACGTGTGAGAACGGAGGAAGATTAAAAGAAGAAAGCATAGTGTCATCACATTTATTCAACAAAGGTTTTATGCTTAACTATTGGATTTGGACTTCTCATGGAGAAGACTACAGTATGTTAACCAACAATTATGAAGAAGATGCTTCCAGGTGCGAGTCTCACACAGAGCCAATAAATCCTTATGTGACAATGGTTTCAGATGCATTTGGTCATTCAGAGTCAGAGTTTGAGCAGATGATGGAAGAAGAGCCTAATTCCGAAGCAAAATTATTTTATGATATGTTGGATGCTGCAAAACAACCAATTTATGATGGATGTAAAGAAGGTCTTTCAAAACTCTCCTTAGCAGCTCGGCTTATGAGTTTGAAGACGGATTATAATCTATCTCAAAAATGTATGGACTCGATTACTCAGATGATGCAAGAGTATTTGCCAGAAGGTAACAACTCACCGAAGTCATACTATGATATCAAGAAGCTTATGCGGTCTTTGGGTTTACCTTATCACAAGATTGACGTTTGTCAAAATAATTGCATGATATTTTGGAAAGATACTGAAAAGGAAGAGAGCTGTTTGTTCTGTAAAAAAGATAGATTTCATCCTATTAAGAAAATTGGGCAGAAAAAATTGCATATCGCCAAATGTTTTATTTGCTGATAGCGGATAGATTGAAGAGGTTATATCAGTCTCATAATTCTGCAAAAGATATGAGATGGCATGCAGAACACGTAGCAAATGATGGAGAAATGTGTCATCCATCAGACGGAGAAGCATGGAAGCATTTTCACAAGGTACACCCTGATTTCGCATGTAATCCGAGAAATGTTTATCTTGGGTTATGTACAGACGGTTTCAATCCATTCGGTATGTCAAGACATAATTATTCATTATGGCCTGTTATATTGACTCCATATAATCTCCCACCTGAGCTATGTATGAAACAAGAATTTATGTTTCTAACCATTCTGGTTCCTGGGCCAAATCATCCTAAGAGAAATCTGGATATATTTCTTCAACCGTTGATAGAAGAACTAAATGATTTGTGGGTTACCGGTGTTGAAGCATATGATATCTCTACTAAGCAGAACTTTCTCTTAAAAGCTGTACTCATGTGGACAATAAGCGACTTTCCTGCTTATGGTATGCTTTCTGGATGGACAACTCATGGTCGGTTATCATGTCCTTATTGTTTGGATCAAACCGATGCATTTTGGTTAAAGAATGGTCATAAAACCAGCTGGTTTGATTGTCATCGGTGTTTCCTACCAATAGATCATAGCTATAGGCGGAATAAGAAAAATTTCAAAAGAGGAAAGGTTGTCGAAGATAGTCCACCGAAAATATTAACAAGCGAGGAAATCCTAAATGAAGTCCATTATTTACCAAAAACAGTTGATTGCGGGGGAAACCATGCATGATTACAAGGATACGGTACAACGCACAACTGGCATAAACTGAGCATTTTTTGGAAGCTATCTTATTGGAAAGATCATAAACTTAGACACAATCTTGATGTGATGCACATCGAGAAAAGCGTTCTCGATAATTTCATCAATACTTTACTGAATGTGAAGGGAAGAACGAAAGATAACATCAAATCACGACTTGATTTGCAAGAGCACTGTAATCGCAAAGAGTTGCACTTAACAGCTGATGGAAAGGTGCCAATCCCTATTTTTAGACTACAACCTGATGCTAAAGCAATTTTCCTACAATGGCTCCAAAAAGATGTTAAATTTTCAGATGGGTATTCATCAAGTTTATCTAACTGTGTTGATCTAGCCGGAGGAAAATTAACAGGAATCAAAAGTCATGATTGTCATGTTATAATGCAACGACTATTTCCAATTGCGTTTGCTGAGCTTATGGAAAAATCTGTACACGATGCGCTATCTAGTAAGTATTCAACTTTCATTTAATTTACGTTAAAGCCTATTCGTTTCTCGATCGTGATTGTGTTTTTCTCGTCAAAGTTTGAACGTGATTGTATTTTTTTGTTTGTCTACGTTTTAAAAAGGAAAATTATATTTTTTGTTAATGCGTTTGGCTCAGGTGAGACATTTAGACAACGTAAGAGCTTCATGATGCCTTTCTTTCATTGTTTATTAAAGACCAGCAATAATTTGTGAATATTTTATATATATAACAATTTTTTTATTTTATAGGTGTTAGCTTATTTTTCCGGGACCTATGCGCAAGAACTATACATAAAGATGGAGTAGCAATGTTGCAGAAGAATATTTCTATGGTTCTTTGTAACCTAGAGAAAATATTTCCTCCTTCATTTTTTGATGTCATGGAGCACTTGCTAATTCACTTGCCACACGAAGCTAGTCTTGGAGGACCTGTGCAATTTAGATGGATGTATTGTTTTGAACGGTACATGGGCCATCTAAAGAAAAAGGTGAAAAATAAGGCAAAAGTAGAAGGTTCGATTGTTGAACAGTACATCAATGAAGAAATTTCTAATTTTTGTCGTTATTATTTTGAACCACACATCAAGACAAAAAACCGAACAGGAGATCGACATTATGATGGAGGTACTCAAGAAGATACATATGAGTTTGATAAAATTCCAGATATATTTTCTCAAGCAGGGAGAGGTAGTGGTAAAGAAAAGGAGATATGGCTCCAAGATCAAGATCACCGTATCGCACATACATATATTTTGCGGAACTGCGATCAATTAAGATCATTTGAAAGGTATCGAAAATTAATTAATATGCACATATATACTTTAATTTTATATTTTGATATGATGAGTATAAGACTTCATAATTACTTTCGATGAATTTATATATAGGTTATTTGATGAGAGCATGACTGTGGCTAATCCTGGGATAAGTGAAAATAATCTAATTGAGCTTAGAGAAAAGGAATATTCAAGCTGGTTAAAAAAACATGTAAGCGTGTTTTATTTTTACCAAAAAATATTGTGAGAAATTTTTGATAAGCTTATATTATAGTACGTGTTGTATATATTTTAAAAACAGGTGGAGGATACTTGGAAGGATAATTCATATCCAAAGTGGTTATTGAGTCTCGTTCATGGTCCAATGGTTCAGGTTACTTGTTGGCCAATGTATTTTTGTCGTGGATATATATTTCATACATATGATCATGGGAAGGACAAAAAGAATGCCAATTATAGAGTTTGTGTCAAAGGTACAACATCTTCTCACTCAAATGAAGTATCTGATTTCTATGGAGTATTAAGAGAGATTTTTGAGGTTCGTTATCCCGGAGCAGTTGATCTTAAAGTTGTGGTATTCAAATGTGATTGGTATGATTCAACCATTGGGAAAGGTGTACGGAAAAATAAGTCAGGGATTATCGATATTAATGCTAAAGGATGTTATGTAAAATACGATCCTTTTATTTTGGCTTCACAAGCAGATCAAGTATGTTACATTCCATATCCACGGATGACTAAGCCGAAAAAAGATCAACAATGGGAAGCAGCAGTTATGATACAGCCGAGGGGGAAAGTATTGGTCAGCGAAAATTTGGATTTCAATGCAATGCAACATGATAATGATGATTCTATTATTCAAGTTGACTCATTGCAAGTCGAAACACTATCATATCTACATGGTCAACCAGAAGATCTTGATGATTCAGTAGTAGAAGCAGAAATTGGATCGGATGCTGAAGATGGAAATTCTGATATCAAATTAACTACTGATGAATCTGAGTAATAGTTTTGATATCTTATTATGCCATATGTACTCTTTGACTTTGTAGTAGTTTTATAAACTCAACACTCACTGTGACGAGAGCTTGCAACTCTTAGACTTGATTTTCTTTTGTGGACAGAGAATTTTTCGTCAAAGTTTACTTTAAGGAACAAGGTTTCAGGATTAAGCATTAATTCGTACGCAAAAACTAGCTGCATATTGAAATTTAGAAGCTAGTTGAATTACCCGGATAGAATCTGAAGGTTCTGAGCCAGACAATGCCGCTTTTCGAGCAGCAGCAAGACTTTCCACTTCACCTGCAGGCAAAACAGTTTGAGGCCTAACTGGAGAAAGAAGCCTGCAAACATCAAATTCTATGATAAAATTATAACTCACATATCAAAACAAACACTAGAATGCCATATTTGACAGCAACAATTTTTCATAGACAAAGGAATCTCTAAACTGTGTATAAAACTGATTGCAAACGGAGAAATTTGGTTCGACTGGTCAGGTTTAACATTGGAATCAAACAAAACGAAATTAAATGAAATGAGGGATGATTGAGTATTACCCATGGCTGATTTCTTGTCATCTGAAAGTTCTGCTGCTCCGTCTAAGCCACCATCATCAACCTTTGCTTCCTGTCTTATTTCTCCTCTTTGTTCGGTCCGTGAAGCTCTTGTCTTTTATTTCTTTTATTTTTATTTTTGTCGGCAACTAATTCTTTTTCTTTTTTTTGTCATCAACTAGTTAGTTAACTTAAATTGGCTAATTTGTCTAATTAAAGTCTGAAACAGAGTTGCAACAGCACAGTTACGACAACAGTGGAAGATTCCACATAAACAGCATATTAGCTAAACTTTTTTAATTATCTTTATTTGAACAATGAATAAAAATAAAAAAATAATTTTGGATAGAATATTCTGTAGAATAATTTTTGTTTTGGAAATCTTTTAATATATATAAAACTTTTTATTAAAAAATAGGTTACTAGAAGAATGAACAAATCTTTGAAATTTTCAAAACTAATCTTAAAAATTGTTAATTTATAAAATTTTTCTAAGCTCGCTCAATTACTATTGTTGGAAGTTGGGAACTAAGTCACCAGCTAAATTCACTCGGTTATAATTTTTTTAGCTGGTGACTTAGTTCCCAACTTCCAACAATAGTAATTGAGCGAGCTTAGAAATTTTTTATAAATTAACCATTTTTTAAGATTAGTTTAGTTCATTCTTCTAGTAACCTATTTTTATACACCTTCTGGTTATCATAGTTTTGATCATAGTTTTGATCTTAGTTCCCAACTTCAAATATTTGTTCATTCTTCTAGTAACCTATTTTTATACACCTTCTGGTTATCATAGTTTTGATCTTGCACTATGTGATATGGCAACCATATCTTGTAAGGCAATATCGTTTCGTTTTTTTGGTATTATTCAACGAACTTATTGTTTATTTGCATCTTCAAATAGGCGCTGGAAAATATTTGAAGATAAGGTGGGAGGTTTAACACTTTAGGCTTTGTAACATATTCGATGGGAGAGTCATGTTCGAAATGTTAAGGCAATACAATTTCAAGCTCCTAAAATTATGGATACTTTAGTTTACTTTGCTAAGAATAGTGATGATCCAAAGAACAAAGCGATGTTGAATGTCTTGCAACAAGTAAATCACATGGAATTGGAAGTTTTTGAGTTCTTGATTTCCATGGTTATTTGGTATAATCTTCTTTTTGGTATGAACATTGTTAATAAGAGTTTGCAATCTGTTGATATGAACATAGATGTTGCTATCTCTCAACTAAAAGGATTGGTTTCTTATTTTCAAAAGTACAGAGATTCAGGTTTGGGAATGCAAAATTAGAAGCTAAAGAAATTGCACATTCAATGCATATTGAGGCTGTTTTTATGGAAAAAAAAAACAAAGTGGGTCATTAAAAGAAAAATAAATTATGGTGAGAAAGTAGATAAGAGTTGAAGGAAGTGTGGTATTATCGTCAGAGGAGAGCTTTAGAGTTGATAACTTTATTCAGATTATGGATCAAGCTCTATGCTCACTTGCGACAAGATTTGAA
Source organism: Erysimum pusillum (assembly GCA_900406355.1). Classification (NCBI taxonomy): domain Eukaryota; kingdom Viridiplantae; phylum Streptophyta; class Magnoliopsida; order Brassicales; family Brassicaceae; genus Erysimum; species Erysimum pusillum. The sequence continues at coordinate 8,033 of OVBW01000495.1, read as the reverse complement.
CAATTTGAAAGGTATGCATTTTTTTTTTTGGTTTTTTGTTTGATTTGAAGAAATTGCAGTCAGCGAGGGATGAAAGTTTAATGGCACCTTGCACCAATCATGAGAATTCTCTCACTCATGGGAAGCATTCATATATTATTGGTAATGATCTTTCTTTGAAATAAAAGTTCTAAGAGAATTTTAACCAATGGAAACTAAGTGGCCAGTCGAAGTGTTAAACTTTTTTAAAAAGGTTGAAGATTGTTATCCTAATGCATGGAATTGCTTATCAAATATTATTGATGATTCCAGTTTCAGTTGCATCTGCGAAAATGAAGTTATTCAAAGTTGAAGTTGATAAAGTCTTATATTCGCTCGAGTATGTAACAAGAGAGATTAAGCGATTTGGCTATCTTGTCTATCGAAAGAGAACCCTTAAGAGCGTTGATTTTGAGAGATTGGTTAATGATTTTGTAGCAAAGAAAGGAAGGTTTAGAATTAATATTTTGGTTTTTTACTCTTGTTTTGTTTATTTGGACGCTAATGGTTGTTATATAATAAAAGCATTCTTTTCAATTACCGTCTCTGGTCGTTGTAATCCTCGACACGGCTCTGATAATAACTTGTGTTAAACCAGTTCATACTACTAAAGCACCACTGGTCTATAATATTAAAACACCACAAGCATCTGAATTACTTAAATTTTGACGTCGACAGCTAATTATTGTTGGTCCCCTGTAAATTGTACAGCGACTGATTATTGTTAAACCTCCTGTAAATTTGTTTCTTTGCAAAAATTATAAATGAAAATTAACAACAATTACAAAAATTTAAAATATATATAAAAATAAATAAGAAAACACGCCTATTGCGACGGAAATTTGCTAGGGCATAAACCTCTCGCATATTTGCAATGCATTTGCAATAGTTTTGCAAGAATTATCTACTCCCTCGCAAAACCAATGCAAATTTACGAGGAAAGTATTAATTGCAATTTTGCGAGCCTGTTGCGAGGGGTATGCGATGTGGGGCCAGCACTGGCAAAGGCCTCCCAAATTTTCGACATCATTGTAATAAAATTATTCCACCGCAACTTTTGTGAGGTTATTGTGATGAATATTTAAGGTTGTGAGTGGAGACATTCATGTTGCGGTATTCAAAGCGTTTTTACCAATACCGCTTTTAAGTCAACAATTAGAAGTTAAAGTTGAAGTTTGCATTTTTTTTTTTAAAAAAAAATCTCAAATTCGCGGTATTATCCGACGGATAATAACACGGAACGCGTTTCAAAACAACAACATATTTTACCAAGCGGTTTCTCCGAAAAACGCACCCAACCAATATATGATAGTAATTTATTTTTTATTTAAATATATAAAATAATCAGTATATATACATACTACAACTCAAGCATCGTTTACATCTCCTTTTTTCTTGAAAGTGCATTTTCACAATTTGCTGAGAAAATTCCAATTACATCTTCCACCTTCCATTTCAGGTGAGCATTTTAATTTACTGTATTTGTAATATATATAGTGTACTTGTAAATAATCTAATGTAAATTCTACATGAAATTAATTTTAATGTTAATAGTTAAATAGTTTATGACAAATAATATTAACTAATTTGTTATTTTTTATAAATAATTTTGAGATTTATATTATTTATGACTAACCAATGATGATAAGAATGAGTTTCTTTTAGATTAATAATTCTGAAATTATTAACAAATTTATTGTTTTAAATAATTTCAAGAATACAAAATCATTTTTCAATATCTATTAAAAAATTTATTAGGTTTTTACTAAGAATTATTATAAAAGTGGTCATTTTCGAAAAGGAAAAAAAAATCATAAATATAACCAAATTAATATAATCATCGATTGTACAAAAAAACAAAATTAGTGATATATATTTGGATTATGACTAAAATATCTGCAAGTTTAAGTGTTTTGTAATATTTTGAATTTTTTTTTTTATGATCGTGTGATCACTTAATTGTTTGTTTTTGCTGATTTTCCAAGATATAATGTTCATGTTCAAAAAAGAGTGGTAATCGCTACAGTGGGATTACATAATTTCATCAGAATTGAATTTCAAACTTTTGAGATGCAGATTTTGCAGATGTAAACATAGACAAATATAAACAACAAAGATTTTGAGCATGATTTAGATGACATAGAAGTAACGGAGATAAGGGATGGAGAATATAAGACGCAAATAAGAGACAATATTGCAAATATGTTATGCGAAAATCAATGTAATAGATAATCGGTTTTAGGAGTTAATAGGTTTTCTAAAATTTGAACCGAATTAAACCAAATAAATATTCGGTTCGGTTTGTTCGATAATCGGTTTGTTCGGTTCGGTTATCTATTTTAATTTCTATTCCGAATTTAACCAAATTTTTTCTAATTCGGTAATATAGATAATGGGCTTAAATAAAATCTAAGAACAAACCAATAACAAGCCCAATTACAATTACAAAACCAAACTCATTACACAATTACAGTTTCAATCCCAAACTTATTAACAATTAGGGTTTTTGTCAGAGTGGTTGACGGCGGGATTGTGACGGTAACGACAACGGCGGCCCTTCGATCTCTTCGTGACGCTTCCGATGAGATCTATCAAAATAGATAACAATGCAACACTTTAAAACTATAAAACATTTCTAAATTTTTATGGTCGGAATAGAAAGGGAACGCTCTTTCACTCTAATCTCTATGAGAAATCAAATCATCCAACCACAAATCAATTTCAAAAGCAAAAAACACAAATATTGATGATGGATAAGAAAACTTACTTAATCTAGCGGACAAAGAAGATGCGTGAGTTGATGCAATGGAAATAGACTCAATTCCGACATATGGTTTCAAATTTTGAAAAGGAGATAAGAGTTGATGAGGGAGAGAGAAGCACGAAGGTTTGAAGAGAAGAGACTAGATATTTTAGATCTAGGGTTTGACATCAAAATAAGACATTTATCTCGTTTTGGACTAATTAAAAAATATTAATGGGCCACAAGTTTTTTATTTTTAACTTATTAACATGACATCCACACTTATTGGGCTTGTAAAAAATGATTTGAAAATAAGGTAAAACCAGCCCAATTTCAAAACAAAATGTAAACCTAATCGTGAAAACTAAGAAGATTCATGGCCGCCGCACTTCTTCTTCTTCTTCAAAAGTCAAAACATACAGAAGCAGACTGGTGAAGAGGACGATGAAGAGATGTAGATCAAAAACCGAATAACCGATCGGTTTCCGACCACCGAACTGAACAAACACCGAAATCGAATGCCAAAATTAATTTTTTTGTTCGATTTACTCCCCCTCTACATTTGGTCACCAAAAACCAAAACAATCGGTTTCATCGGCTCGGTTAGTTCGGTTCCAACTGAAAATCCAGAGCTATTTATAGCAAATAAAAGTTCAGTTATTTTTTCCCTAGCAAATCCCTGGTAAATATTTGTAGCAAATTCATAGCAAGATAATTTTGATAGTAAATGCACATCATGTGAAAATCACAACACAAAACAAAAAAACCAAAAAAAAAAGCAAAAAGAAAAAAGAAGAAAAAAATTCCAAAACAGGGAAACAAATTCCAAAATTTTAGTAATGTTCGGGCACGGTGAGCACGATGTATACACATTACGGCGATGGATGTACAATTATAGAGATACGAATACTGGTGATCGATGTGACAAAAGAATTATGCGATGGTTTACGCGGTTTCATATTCCAAGCAACAAACTAACCATTTGCTAGTGAAAACGGTACAATTTTTTGTCAATGTCGTAAGTGTCTAAACAACAAATATTTGAAATTTAATATTTATGCATAATTACTATGTATGGTTACATCATAGAGAAGGTTGTAGCGATAACGCAAGAAGTAGTACGATGAATTATGTAGTTGATCAATTTAGTAATTATGCGAATTATGGTCATCAAGAATCTGATCAGTTTGGTTTTCATGGGTACAACGAGGAAAATAGATTTTATGATATGGTTAATGATGCATTTCATGAAACAACTGCTGCATTTGGTGAAAATAGTAATGAACAACGTCCCAATGTAGATGCACATCGTTTTTATGATATATTAGATGCTGCAAAACAAGCCATCTATGAGGGATGTAGAGAAGGGCAGTCTAAGTTATCATTGGCATCTAGGATGATAACAATTAAGCTGATAATAACTTAAGTGAAATTTGCATGGACTCATGGGCTGAATTAATTAAAGAATATTTGCCAAATAATAATTTGTCTGCTGAGAATTACTATAAAATACAAAGGTTGGTTGCGAGTCTTGGGGTTACCATCAGAAATAATTGATGTATGCATTGATTATTGCATGAGTTTTTGGGGAGATAATTTTTTGCGAGTCTTGGGTTACCATCATAAATAGTATTTTGTTGTTTTTTTCCATAATTATAAAGTTTTGCAATGAATTAGCGAGGTTTTTATGAGTTGTTTGCGAGAGTCATAGCTAATATAATGCAATATTTGCGAGGGTTTACCGCAAAAATCTCTCAATTTGGTAAAGATTATTTGGTTTATTTCTTGGTACGGTTTTGGTTTAGTAGTTTAATTATCGATATTATGTTGTGATGTATTTGCAAGGTCTTCTAACAATTCCCTCGCAACACTTGCTATGGAATTGCGAGGTATTTAAGTTTCTATATATATAGAAAACCTAATTTTAGCTAAGCTCAAACCCAACCGCCAGAAAAAACAAAACCCTAACGCGCCTTCTTCTTCTTCTTCTCCGTCGAACCCTTCTTCTTCTTCTTCCCTTCTCATCTCTGGTATTCCTTTGTCGTACCCTTCTTCTTCTCCAGTTTCCACCGAACCCTTATTTTTCTTCTTCTTCTCTTCTCCGGTTTCCGTCTAACCCTTCTTCTTCTTCTTTTCCGCCAACTCCTACTTCTTCTTCGTTAAAGCTTTGGCCATTTTAATGAAATTAGATATGAGGTTGGGTATTCTAGATTTTACTCTTTTATTTGTTTGATTTCTTAGATTTCTTAGTTGTATTAGTTGTTTCTTGTTTGATTTATCTTAGATTTCTTAGTTGTTATTTGTAAGTCACCTGTATAATCTGATAAGTGATAAGTGATAAGTGATAACATATCCAGATGCTGCTGTGTCTCCAGATGCTGCTGTGTCTCCAGATGCTGATGTGTCTCCAGCCGCTGCTGCGTCTCCAGCCACTTCTGCTACATTCTCTCCTCCAACTAGTACAATGCCTCAACCACCACATGTACGCCTCAATAATCTAACGATTGAGGAGTTACTCAAAAGCCTTGCTCGTTAACATCTAATGAGATTAGATCCAAAACTCCCTCTTCGAACACTTTGGTAAAAATTTCGTAAATTGATTTCCTAGCTTTTTGTAGAATCTTTAATGGATCCTCTTGGTTATATTTTTTCCTAGGTTTGACGACGATGGGAAAGTTACAGCCACTGTTCACAGCATCTTTGGAAAAGATTTCAAAGAGCCTCATGCCAATCGGACACAGACACCACAACCAGTTATAGATCGATGGTGTAATGCCCGTGTCCCAATTTCTGGGAGGGGATATCGATCGACACCACAATTGTGTGTCGATCGACACTAGTAAGTGTGCAATTAGGGTTTTCGAGTTAAATTGCTCGGTTTGGTTGCTTCGGTTAAGGCGTGTCGATCGACACCACTTGGGATGTGTCGATCGACACTAACCTTTTCGGCAGTTAGGGCTTTGGGCTTTTAATTGCGCGATTTAGATGGGCAAGGGAGAAACCCTAAAGGGCTCGCATTTAAGGAGCAGAGCACTCGACATTATGGTTTGGAGAGCCATTGTGTCGTTTCTGTAAAGGAGAAAAGAGAGAGAGAGTTCCTGAGGGTTTTCTGGAGGCTTTTCTGTGAGGTTTGGTACCTGTTCTTGAGAGATCTTCATGTGGAGAAGGAAATCTGAGGTGTGAGGCATTTGGAGGGCTAGGATTGGGGTCGTTTCCTTGCTGTTTCTCTATTAGAATCTTCTTGTTCGAGGTGAGTGCATGATCATGGCTTATCTGAGCGATTAGATCTCTGTGATTGTGTGTTTTATGTGATTGTTGTGATGATTTGATGGATTCACTTGTTGTGGCTTGTGTGTTTGTGTTGAGGGAGCTTTGGTGGCTTCTGTGTGGTTTGCGGATTGAGTTTTAGGAGCAGTTGTGTGGAGGTTTCGCGGAGGAGAGATCGCTGGAGGCGTTCTACGCGAGCGGTGTCGATCGACACCAGGGAAGGGTGTCGCTCAACACCAGGTTGGGGCTGATCGTGAAGGATCGCGATCGGTGTCGATCGACACCAGCGGTGGTGTGTCGATCGACACCAAGCCGTGTAGTGTCGATAGACACAGAGTGTGGGTGTCGATCGACACCATCTGAGCAGAGTGTCTGGTTTGTTTGTTTTGATTGTGCTTTGAGTTTAATCGCTTGTGTGTATAGCCTGTTGCTTGGGAGGATTGCCTCACTAAGTATTTATCATAATACTTACGCATCTCATTTGTGTTGTTGATGCAGGTAAAGACTTGTGTGACCGTGGGATCATTGCAATGAGGAGGATGATGATCTAGGGACTCGTGTGTTATGTTTATTGATTTATTGTTAACGCTAAGTTGTTAGATTCTGTATCAAAGGTTGTTTAGAATTGACACTTAGGTTGCTGGTTATGTGATGGATGTTGATTATTGTTTATGATTATTGTTGCATTGCGAGAGTGGTTAGTGAGTATGGGATCACTAGTTAATGATGTATTAAAAATTCAAAAAAAATCGGGTCGGGGTGTTTCAATTTGGTATCAGAGCAGACACGGTTCTAGGATGTGTAGGAAATTTAATTGGTGAATTAATTTCCTGATGATTGATGTGTGATGAGCTAGGGTGTTAGCTAAGAATTGATTATGGAGTGTTTAATCGATTGAGTGCTATTGTATTGTGTGGTTGTTCATTTTCTTAGCTTTCTTTTCTTGGGAAGTTTAGATGGCTAGAAGAGCTGGAGTTCGTGGTCGTGGCAGGGGTCGTGGTCGTGGTAGAGGACGAGTCCTCGAGGGTAGCAATGAGAGTGTTGGCCAGAGTAGTTCGCATGCTGATCATTTGGAGCCCGGAGTTGGGGCCGGTCTTGGTGCCAATGCAGCCGCCGCGGCTGGAGTTGGTGCTGGTAGGGCTGGGGTTGGTGCCGGTGTGAATGCCGGTGTTGCTGGAGGCCCGGCAGCGATGGGTGCAGCAGCGGGAGGAGCTCAGGTTCTAGATGGTGGCTTGGCGGACCTACTGAGGCAAGTGTTTGAGCGGTTACAACGACCTAACCATTACTAATTGAAAAAAGGGGAGGATAATGGGTCATGATTTTTAATGAATGTTATGGGTAAACCTATAGTTACTCACATGTATCATCTCAGTGATTTCAGCGATACCTTGTTGCCTTACGCGTAATTCTGATGTGACTATATCTGTTGATTCACCACCCAATGCTTCTGGCACGCGTACATTCAGAGCTGTTGCGATCAGCAACAAAATCTACAAACATGAAACCAGACCAGTTATGATACCTAGAGAGGTAATGAATTATGAATCAGAACATGAGCCAAGACATGGAAACATTAAAGAGATAATGGTCATTACAATTGAACGAAACTGTTTTCCTTTCACACCCCTTTTGAAGAAGTACTCAGCTGCAGAGGCAAGCTTCGGAACCTAAACAGCAAAATATAGATAAAATAGAAATTAGATTCAGAACATCAAATCCAGCAGCAAATTTGCTTTTCCCGCACCTTTATGCACACAATGAGTAAGTACATAAGACCATTTACCTTGGCAACTACCATTTCTCTCAACTTATTACTAAGAAGTGACAGCTCATCAGCAACAAGCGAGAACGGGTGAAGGTCCTCCTAGGAAGGGACAATATAACTCTTTTAGAAGGAGCAGTTATATATAAAAAAAAAAACAAGTGACAAACAACGAGATTAAATTAAGAAAGCAACATTTGAGATTTGACATTTTTTGAAGCAAAGTCCAAAAATTGAAGTATA
>OVBW01000493.1:2248-21981 GCA_900406355.1 Erysimum pusillum | reverse complement strand
GATTCTTGATTAGGTAATCGAAGAATTGATTGATATTACCATTTTACCAATGAGTTCTTTGGAGAGTGGGGAAACCGAGTGCTTGTGTTGGGCTGCAAAAGATCCATCTGGTCTTCTTTCTCCACACACGATCACTCGCAGGTGGGATTCATGATTTACTCATCATTTTCATTCATTTCAATTTTGACACACAACGATCATCATCCAGGTCTGTTTCAAGTGACGATGTTTCACTCAAAATCACGCATTGTGGAGTGTGTTACGCTGATGTTATATGGACTAGAAACCAACATGGAGATTCTAAGTACCCTTTGGTTCCTGGGTATATGTCTTAAAAATCTAACTTTAGATCATTAAATGTCATCTTACTAGTTGAATTGATGATATTCCTTTGTTTTTTCCTCCTCTTAAGGCATGAGATTACTGGAATAGTGAATAAGGTTGGGTCTAATGTTCATCGATTCAAAGTTGGAGACCATGTTGGTGTTGGAACCTATGTTAACTCCTGCAGGGAATGTGAGTATTGTGACCAAGGACAAGAAGTTAATTGTGTAAAAGGGCAAGTTTTCACTTTCAATAACATTGATCATGATGGCTCTGTTACAAAAGGAGGCTACTCTGATCACATTATTGTTCATGAGAGGTTATAATCAACTTTCTCTCTTGGCCATTTCATATTTTTTTGAAACCTGTGAATTTTCAGCCTAATAAGTTTTTAATTGTAGTAGAAAGAAAATGATTTCTCAGTCCTAGTTTGCTTATGTTTCAAATATTGAATGCAATAGGTACTGCTACAAGATACCGGTGGACTATCCCCTGGAATCAGCTGCACCATTACTCTGTGCTGGAATCACGGTTTATGCTCCTATGATACGTCACCATATGGATAAACCTGGTAAATCTCTTGGGGTGATCGGGCTTGGTGGTCTTGGCCACATGGCAGTTAAGTTTGGCAAGGCTTTTGGACTTAATGTGACGGTTTTTAGCACCAGCATTTCCAAGAAAGAAGAAGCATTGAATCTGCTGGGAGCTGAGAATTTCGTTATCTCGTCTGACCATGACCAGATGAAGGTAGTAAAATAAGTTTTAATATCTTGTGATCATTAGGAATGGAACCAAAAGCTTAACTTGTGAATCTACAATTCTACTTGCAGGCACTAGAGAAATCTCTAGACTTTATCATTGACACAGCATCTGGTGATCACGCGTTCGATCCTTTCATGTCTCTCTTGAAGATTGCTGGAACTTACGTCCTTGTTGGTTTCCCAAGTGAAATTAAAATCAGTCCTGCCAATCTCAATCTCGGTAAGCATCTCAAAAGGTCTTATAATCTCAAGTTTTACATACTCTTTTAGATGCTGAAACCAAAGATGTTTGGACAGGTATGAGAATGCTCGCGGGGAGTGTAACCGGGGGTACCAAAATCACTCAGGAAATGATAGATTTCTGTGCAGCTCATAAGATATACCCAAATATAGAGGTGATTCCCATTCAAAAGATAAACGAAGCTCTTGAAAGAGTGGTGAAGAAGGACATCAAGTACCGTTTCGTGATTGATATCAAGAATTCTCTTAAATAGATTTGACTAATATTGTATGAGCTGTGAATAAGAGAGGATTCAGAGAATCCTTGGTCTCATTTCGAGACAACTCTGGAAGTCTATAAATCTGAGAACCTCTGAGAGTAGCAGCAAAACAAGTATAATGGAGAGTGTAAGAGAATAATTGTACTCATAACTCACTGCTACAGTTCTTATTTGTTGTTTGTCTTTTTTGTCATTAGATCATTGAGAATACTCAACTCATAAAAACGTGTCCTATAGATGGATCCCAACTATATAAGAAGAGTTAGGGGGTGAATTTCGAAGAAACAAGAAGTGAGGTGGTCATTTCATAATTATCCCTATGTATATGTACCTAACGCAGATTAAGGAAGATTATTATCACGCGGGGCATGAGAGATAAATTATTTGTTTTTCCAATGTATTTATGACGACGAAAGCGAAATGTCAATATTACCGTTAAATTAAAAAAATAAAATGTTATTCCTTTGCCCAAAAATTTCAAATTTCAAACGCATTCTCTTCTTTTAACAATTGCAAACTTTTTGTCTGCATCATCCTTTCAGGCCACCAGAATTAGCAGAAATTTTCTCTCTCTTTTTCTTCTTCTCCTTCAAGAAAATTTTACAAATATATTCTGGAATCCGACCCTTTCTCCGCCGGATCTGATTCTTAAACCTGTGAAAGTCTCCAACTTTATTACAGATTTTGAAGAACAAAAGGTTTCAAATTTGAGCAGATGGGTGGCTCTGGGAATTGGATTAAATCTCTGATAACTAACAAAAAAGCCATCACTGATGATCAAGTAAGCTCTCTCCTTTCACACTTGATCTATCTCTGTTTTGTTTCTTATTAAACAGAAAGATTCATCTCTCGTTTACTGTTTCTTTTTGTTGGCAGGAGAAGAACTGTAAGAAGAAATGGAAACTGTGGAGGACTTCATCAGAAAGCTTGATTTCTTCCTCAAAGGGTTTTAAGAGCCGTGGTGGTAGTTACGGGACTCCTTCGCTGGGCTCAGATCCGCCGTCTTTCTCTGCTGACGATTCTTTCACGGCGGCTGTTGCTGCTGTCATTAGAGCTCCACCGAAAGATTTCTTTCTTGTTAAACGAGAATGGGCTGCTACACGGATTCAGGCTGCTTTTCGAGCTTTTCTGGTACATTGACTTTAACCGCAATTACTGAGAAGCTCTTTGCTTTATTGTTCAATTTTGATTTAAATCTTTGTTTAATCTCTTTTGGTTTAGTGATCAGTTCATTGGTTTTAAGTAACATTATGATTCAGAGATTTAGATTGTGATTTTGTAACATCTAATTACAATTCTTTTTGCAAAGTTAGAAACTTTACTTCTCAACCAAAAACAAAAAAAAAGTTGGAAACTTTAATCAACCACCCTTGATTTGCGCAGATCGTTTGTTTGTTTGTTCTCTGAAGCTTTTGTGGTCTTTTGTAGGCAAGACAGGCATTGAGAGCTCTGAAGGCAGTGGTGAGGATTCAGGCGATATTCCGTGGTAGGCAAGTCCGGAAACAAGCAGATGTGACACTAAGGTGTATGCAAGCTCTGGTGCGAGTCCAAGCTCGTGTACGAGCTCATTGCAACAGGGGGCCTTCAGATGGACAGGAGTTGCAGAAGCCATCTGATCAACAAAAAGATGATCCTGCAAAGCAGGCTGAGGTAATGATTTATCAGACATGAATTCTGAGATAAAATTGGGACTAGTAGGAGACTAAATGTAAATATTTTGCAATGATGTTTTTGTTCAGAAGGGTTGGTGTGATAGCCCGGGAAGTGTAAATGAAGTGAGAACGAAGCTACAAATGAGGCAAGAAGGAGCAATCAAGAGGGAGAGAGCTATGGTATATGCCTTGACACACCAGGTAATGGATTCAAAGCAAGAATCACATTTTTGAGAATTTGATCTTTCAGAGCCATTTGTGTTTATTGAGTTTCTCAAATTTTGACAGCCGAGGACGTGTCCAAGCCCGGCCAAGGCGAGCAAACAAGGGAGTGTTAAAAAGAATAATGGGTCGTGCAAGAGCAGTCCAGGTTGGAATTGGCTTGACAGATGGGTTGCAGACAGGCCATGGGAAGGTCGGTTGATGGAAGGTCCTACAAACTCATCAGACAATGCAAGGAAAAGCGAGAGCAGTGTGTCTGAGCATGACACGGTTCAAGTCAGGAAGAACAATCTCACAACCAGAGTTTCGGCTAGACCTCCTCAAGTATCATCATCTGCTACAAGTTCCGAGTCTTCATCAACATCTCAATCCCCAGTTCCCTTCTCAGGAAGTTTCCTTGAGGAAGGAGGATACTACAGAAAGCCGAGCTACATGAGCCTGACACAATCTATTAAAGCTAAGCAGAGACGATCAGGGTCTTCGTCCTCTTGTTCCAAAACACCGTTTGAGAAGAAACAGTCAATGTCTTACAACGGAGATGTAAATCTAAGGCGTAGTGCTGGCTCTGATCCATTGTGCAACCAGGGGACTGATCTATATCCACCGGCTCAAGTAACAGGGAGACATATGTGGGCAAAGAGCCAGAGAGGCTAATAAGCAAACAAGGTTTTAGACTCATTTCAACAGCTTGTTGGTCCCAGGAAACACATACACGGAATATAGATAGAGAAGCAGCTTCTGTGCATCTTTTAGATATGATTGCTAAGGAATTAGATTGAAGACTGTGTAATGTCGTTGTTTGGCCACATGGATCATTTATTGTTTACTTCTAATATTTCTGAAACAATCTGTTGCTATCTCTTGTCAATATGAAACCAAGACCAAAGCTTCTCCTTAAATGGAAGGCGTAATAACATAGTTTACATAAGAAATGGTGACTAATCAACTTTCCATTTATTCTTCTAGTTGTGGTTCTAATACACATGAAGTCTGTCTTACTTAGAATCCTTCAGGATGATCAACTGTATTATTGCTTAAGTGGAGCTTTCTTCTCTCGGTCTGCAATTCTAGCAGGTGTGTTTGTGTGTGACTTGAACCGTCCCCTCCCTCCTTCTTCTGTCACCTGAAAATTCGACAAGCATCAGCATCAACATTTGATATAGCATTCTCATCATGAGACAGAGATCAGAAAAAGGTTTATGCTTCTATACCTTTTTCTTGACGATTTGAACAACATCTTCATCCTCAAGATGATGAGACAGACCGCAATGTTGAGGGTAGTGCCTAGCGCTTGTACCCCAAACCAGTGCATACTTCATATTCTTCACCAGAGTTCTGTGCACGTGGTTACAGAAATCTTCAACCGTGCAGCCACCTCTATCCTGAGGAGTGACACAATTAAATTCAATATGACTGCCACAGATGTCATTGTGAAGTGAAAACATGAAAAATCACAACTTCAAATTCTTATCTATACAAAATAAGCCTGGAAATCCGCAAGAAAAGTGCTGAGGGTATTATACTAACAGCTGAGAGGACAAATGGTTCATCGAAATCAGGTTGCTGGCCTTGAGGCTTTGAGTAAACTCTCACAAGTCCCATTTCATCCCACATTCTTGCAAGTAGTCTGTCTAAGTTTAGCTGTTTCAAGCAACACCATCATTCATCATTAGACCAGTGTGTTCCAGAATAGAAATTCACAAGTTTCAGACTATATAGGAATGAAACAATTATGAAGCTAGAACTGCACTGGATCGGATTTATCTTTAGACACTACTCTTGCCAATGTAATAGAACTTGCCTTTNAGTGTGTTCCAGAATAGAAATTCACAAGTTTCAGACTATATAGGAATGAAACCATTATGAAGAAGCTAGAACTGCACTGGATCGGATTTATCTTTAGACACTACTCTTGCCAATGTAATAGAACTTGCCTTCAGATTGCAGCTAATAACGATAGAATTTGGCTGCCGTGCTAGCCTATCAACGTCATCAATTCCAACAACATCTATTTTGTTGTAGACATATACACACTTGATATATTTGCGGTTGCCTTCAATGACATCAATAAAGTCATCCACGGTAGCATCCTCACGAAATAGAACCTGCAATATTCATTACTAAACTTATTAGACATCTCTCAACAAAGCAACAAAACATACGATTTGAAATTCTTATATATGTTTCTACTCCTAACTTGAGGACAAGAGAGGCCAGGAATGATTATTGTCTGAGGCTGGAAGGAAAACAAGATTAAAGTTGGTCTTAAGTACCTCAGCATTGTGAATCTTGTATTCATGCAGAATTTGATAACAGAGCTTCTCATCAATGCGAGTCAAAGGTGCTGTAGTATTGAAAGAAATTCCCCCAGTCTTCTTCTTCTTAAAGTATATCTGTTAAAACAGAGAAAGCAAAACAGCACAAATGGTGCACATCAAGCTGGTGTCCGAATAACAGAAGACCATTAATGGGTGTCAAGAGTTAGGATATAAAATTGAAAGAATTTGCATAAAAGTGAAAGAGATTTGAGAGTTTAGTTTAGAAGATAGAAAGGGTTACCACTGATAAGCTTTACCTGTGGAGGTCTTTTGTTTAGACGTAGACCCACTGCTTCAAGTTCCTTAGTCAGTATTTGTCTGTGACCTTCACTCTAAGACGATTTCGGAAGAACATATAGAGATTAAGAAAAACAGAAACAGGGAAAGAAGAAAAAGAAAACCACCAAACGAAGAACTCTTACTTTTGAGGCATCAAGAACCATCAAGACAAGGTCTGAAGACTTTGCAACAGCAATAACCTGAGAAACAAACAGTTTCAATCGAAGTTGATTTCATAGCATTCCTTAATATATTCCCATTCGATACAAGGGACTAGGGAGTAAAGACAATGAGAATCAATGGGATTTAAACCTGCCTCCCTCGTCCTTTTCCTTCTGAAGCACCTTCAATAATCCCAGGAAGATCAAGCAACTGAATTTTGGTGTCATTGTAGTGAATCACTCCAGGGATGCATGTAAGCGTTGTAAATTCATATGAGGCTGCTTCAGAATGTGTGCCAGTTAACATGGTCAAAAGCGTGGACTTTCCAACACTGCAAATCATAGCCACAAACCAAGTGAGGGAATATAAAGTTGGAACATATAAATATACATGGATGCGTGTGAAATTTAAGATAGACCTTGGAAATCCTATAAGTGCAACACGTCCATGGCCATACTTTGTGACTTCAAAACCATCCCCACCTCCACTAGCACCCTATTAGGTAGATTTGGAAGACAATTTACAAGAAAAATATGAGAAATGATAGAATCTGATACTCTGTTCCAGCTACGCGGAGCTATAGAAATCCGATACAAGCCTAGTAAACAGGATCCAAACGATATGCGCAAAGACAATAGTGAAGTTGCATTACTTTTGGAGGCTCTAACAATTGTGTTCTGAGCTTTGCAATCTTTGCCTTGAGCTGACCAAGATGATACTCTGTCCATCAAGTAGAACAACAGTATATTAATTAGCTAACCATTTCCTTCTGCTTCTTTTCCAGCAAATATCAGTCCAGAAAAAAGGGACAGAGATGAAAACTTGTCATAGTTAAAGTTTGGTTATAGTTTTGCGAGTGAAAATCAATGATGAGTCTCATCTCTAATATCTACACGTTCTATAATGTTAGAAGAGAAACCTGTAGCTTTATTCTTCTGCGTCCGAGCCATCTCGGCTTCAATTTCTTTAATCCTTTCGACGATTCCCATTTTCTTTCAGAATTTACTGCTACAATTTGCTGGAGATAGGAAAGGATTCAGGTATCTTCACTAGTTTCAGCACTAAAAAAACACCAACAATAATCAGACAGATAATTCAAAGGCAAATCATAAATCACTAATTAGCCGCCATCAACTCAAAAAGACACAAACTTTAAACTGGGACAAAGCGAGATGCATCATTTAAAGAACGTCTAAGCTTTTAATTAACCAAACTAGAATAAGTAACATATCTAACAGACGAAAGCTATGCAACTTACAGAGCGATGTGTTTGCAAATTTAGCGGAAAACAACATTAAAGATTGAAAGCGTTTGCATGAAAAGAGGGGAATTTTGATGAGTGATTAGAGGCGATCGGAGGATGGTTCTAGAGAAAGCCAGAAAGATACATGTAAGTCTGGGTCGAGAACCATCTCCAAGGAATAATGGATCGAATACAAAAAGGCCCAATTCAAGTCTGAGTCAAACGCAGAGTCAACATGAGATGATCATGGCTTCCATGGATATTATAGAGAACCCATTCATAACACAAGACACTGCTTCTATAGTTTATTCGTATATAAAACACAAAGCTTCCTTAGAAAGTTACACAAAGCTTCCTTAGAAAGTTACAAGTCTACAGAAACTGTTATCTTATCTCACAAGTCAACAGAAACTATATCTTAGGTTGCTATTTTACAAAACTCAGCTACAAGAAGTCGGATCTCGTCTCCTTTCTTCCTCTTTGTTGCTATCTCCAACAACCTTGCTTACCCGGTGGAACCAGAGATTGCTTCTCCGCGAGCTCTCTTACTCGTAACAGAATCTGCATAGGAATGTGCATCGACCCATGTTTCTTGAGACTTCCCTGGAAACACATCAGCATATTCATGAGCTTCCGGTATTTCACCTAAGTACATCCAAGTTCTTGGCAAAGGAAAGTGCAGTTACAAGCTAAAGGGATAGAGAGAGAGATACCATGCTGTTTGAGGGACTCTGAGAAAAGCTTGCTTTCAGAAGGTTTCGCCATTTGTCCTACAAAACAACAAGATGGTTAACACCAAAGCCTTGATTCATTCATAGGAATAATAGGATATGCAAAGAGGGTTAAAAAGTTGAATTACCTTGAGATCTACAGAGGTACGATATGAATATGATGCAAAGGAATGCTTTTTGATTTCAGACCACTTCCCAGCTCCATACTTTGATACACCCTCAACTAGTTTTGTAACCTCAGACAGAGTCCAAGCTCGATGATGCTTCCTTCTAAGCGCACCGCCTTGCATGATTGGCACGTTAATGTTATTATTGTCATCCGAGCTATTTCCAGATGAGTCTGTGTGCTCTGGCTCCATATCTTGATCAACCTCAGAGAGAATATGCTCCTCGTTTTCCTTGTGACTTGTAGCAAACTGCATTTGCAAAGCAAGAAAGCAATGAGAAACTGCGTCATATCTGTAACACCAAACTCTTCTAAAATATCAGGTGGATGGCAAATGAAATATAACCCTAGACTACTTCTACCATCTGCAAAGTACAAAATGAGGATGACGAGACTAAGGAAACTTAGAAGATTCTTTGATGGATAGAACCAAAACAATAGATATGTCTTACGTTTTTTTGGACCGCTCGAGGAGCAGACTTTACCATCGAATCTCGGTTCACAACCTCATTGTTTAACTGAGATGGGCTCAGATTGAGGTTACTCTCTGCTGCACTAGCTTTATCTTCCAAGCATCTGGATGGACATTCCTACACAACGTTGCATTACCCTTAATTACATTCTGACTTAACAGCAAAGCAAAATAATGGTGCATAAGATGATCACTATTCCATCTGTGCATCTTGAGATAGAATTTGTCACGTGATACAAGGAACATATGTAACAGGAGCCAGATGATTAGAAAGGTTTGTCAATTCAAAGGAAAGGTAGGAGATTAGTTACTAAATTGAGGAGAATGAGTAACCAAGAAACATACCATAAGAGCCATAATGTTCTCTCTTGGACGGCTTCTCCGGACATGAGAAACATAAGGAACCTGAATTTCAGATCCAGCAAGGGATACCATCCTGGTGACGGCAACTCTCTTCCCTGAGGAGACGCTAATAGACCTGACCTCAGATTTTTCGGATAGCCTCTGATCTTTTGAAGGGATCATTGACTTGTCATTTTGCTGCTTTTCATCTGTTTCTGAAAGTTCTTCAATATATCTTCGTGTAGGCTTCCTAACTCGTTTTGCTGCCCTCTGTTCACTGGAATAATCATCACTAGGGTAATAGTGGTTTCCACTGAGATTATGGCCAGAAGCATTTGAATGTTCATTCACACGATCAGTACTAGATGGTGCCTCTTTCGGATTAGTAGCTCTTACATCATCACCCATATCCTCACCAACGACATCAGTCACATCAGCGGACTTCTCTTGATTTCCAACTAACTTGTTATCTTTAATTGTCAGGTTAGTTGTTGGTACATCACAAGAATTAGTAAGTCCCATTGCAATCCTTCTTTTGAGCCATGTCTTATCCTTAACAGTCGTCTCACGGCCAAACGTTGCCCTGAATGTTTCTTGCAGTGCTTTAATCGGTAAATTATCCAAGCAGATCTCGCCTCTAACTCTTGAAAAATCAGGTTTTTGAGCAGCAATAGAAAAAGCAGTTTCTTTGGGACTAGCTGATGCTTCTGAGCATGGTTCAATCTTATTCGATTCATTCATATTGCATCCATCCTGAACATCTGATGACAAAGGAATGGGTTCCTGCAGCAAAGTTTCTTCAAACAAGTTGTTTTCATTAGAACACTGGATGCTGGCATCTGGAGGAGTAGAAGGCATCTGAGATCCATGCACATTGTCAAGCCTCTCTTCCTGTTCGACTTTTTGCAACATATCCTCATTATACTGCAAAAATCTCAAAGATGGAGCAAAATTTGAGGAGTTAGGCTATCTGGTCTCTAATAGTTTCTTACAAATTTTTACATTAAAACATTAAGAATCAGGAATAAGAGACAGTAATTGTAGAAAAGATACAATGCTAAAAATTAAAAATTTGTTTTCGACATATGTGAAGTGGAACTAACTTCAGATAGAAACTTTACCTGGTCTGTATATTGTTGCACATTTTCAGACAGCAATAAACCTGAATTGATATCTGAAAGAATAAGAAATTTTATCACCAAATAAGCAAATAAACAGTAACTGAATCCTCAACATCAGATAGAGAAAGCCACAGAGACATAGCAGATTTGGGGATATCAATGATGGAAATCGGTATGAAACTGCAATAAACATCATCTAGCATAAGCACTCTGTGTGACATTTGCAAATGTGTAGAGAAGTGCATTTGGATATACAATGCATTCACGACCATAGAAAACAAATGTTCCTCGAGAAAAGGACCATAACTAGAGCTAAACTAACATAGGGTTTAAAGCAAGAGCGGTTCAACATGTACAGGTTTATGGGAACCAAACCTTCTGAATTTTCAAGCTGGGCCAACCGAGAAGGCAACCCTTCAGCTGGGAGGTAGCCTACAGTCTGACAAGCATCTGATGCAATATTCATATTTGTCTCATTGACCTCCAAATTTTCTTCATCGGTTACAAGGTAGCCAACAGTTTGACAAGCATCTGATGCAATATTCATATTTGTCTCATTGACCTCCAAATTTTCTTCATCGGTTGCAAGGTAGCCAACAGTTTGACAAGCATCTGATGCAATATGCATATCCGTCTCATTGACCTCCAAAATTTCTTCATCGGTTGCAGGCACTAGTCTCCCATCTCCTGAAACCTAAAATATTTCCATAAAACACCTAACATAAGATTTTGAAAGGCTTATATCTCTTGTCATAGTAGATAAAAGTATAAAACTTTCATTCCAGGAGAAGCAAACCCCTATTAGAATTTTCTTTTTTCTTGTTATATCTTGGAAGACATTCCCAGGCGTCAGAAGCCAAACACGAAATGGAAATTGTATCAAACAAGACATTGAAAAGCAAACATTTATTGACATACCCGGACAAGCTTGTAGGCAACAGGATTTCCAATCTGACTGGGTGAAGAAAATGGTGTGATCCTTGTCTGAGTACTTCCCTCAAACATCTCTCTGCAGTCCTCAACAGTTCCAACCACAGTTCCCATCGCAACTCCAACTCAAACACACAGCCTGAAATCCCAAACAGGAAAAAGCAAATTAATTAATAAAAATGCTCAATACATTCTTCAAGTAATAATGAAAAAATAATCCACCAAAGCATGCTGCACTCACATATATAAATTTTTAAAAAAGAAAGAAAACAATCTTCTGAAGAGGTTAGAAATATTTTTAGTATGAGTAGTCCAAACAGATAACTGTTTGCAAATTTGGATATACCAATTGACAGCATCTCTGTACAATTTCACACCCAAAAACTAAACACAAAACGGATACTCATTGAAACAAGACCATCAGACGAAAACAAAGCAGTCACAAAGTAAGAAGTATCTATTCTCAAGCAAAAGTAAGGCCTTTGAAGAGAAAGCATAGCACTTTAAGTATACAAAACTAAAAAGACTAAAAATTTGAATTCCCCATCTTGAAATTCTAAAGAATTAGCAAGTTTCACAATTGAACAAACACGAAAACCTTACATTCTCACAATCAATTGAAAATTTTGGTATATATTCAATCGAAATTCGAATACAACACAGGAATTAAGCCAACCCTTATCAAGAAAGAACGAAATTCAAAGCTTTAAAATACAGAAACGAAAAAGAAAAAAAAAAGTAGGAAGTTTTAATGCTTACCGGAAACCAAGTTTTGTCGCCGGAGAGTGACAATTACAGCAAAAAGCGATTACTTTTACCGGAGACCTTAAAGCGTCAGAGAAGAAGTTGTTTCTAATAATGGATTCATCTTCGATGATTTCAGAGAAGAAGCTTCTTTGATAAGCAAAAAAAAAGGCTAAAGAAATTTGGGAAATTTTGGTGCTGCTTTTTGTTGGCTCTCTTTAGGCTTTTCCAGTGCCTTTGAGCAAATTAACAGGTCCGGACTTCAAAGCGTTTTATTAACTCAAATCTTTATTTTGTGATTTGGAATCCGTATACATATGTTATGCAGCTTTGGTCCGATATCGAAACATTGCCACGTCACAAGATAGCTAAGTGCCAAAACAGATTGAACTACGTTCCGTTTTGAATCACGTGTGCAAAAACGCCGTGTCGTCTGGTATATTTAGACCAGGAATGCTCCCCGTCTGAGAGTTGACACTATTTTGGTTGGTCCAGATTTAGGGGGTGTTATTGGTTTGTGATTTAAATAGAGTTTTGATGACTTTAATAAAATCATAGAAAGTGAATAAGTGAATGATTTAGAAGAATTGTTAGAGAGTTTTCTACAATCTTATTGACTAGTTTTTCTATAATCTTGTAGAGTCTCGCGGACAATCTCAATATTTCAGCATACTTTCCATGACTTTATTTTGTAAAGAAAAGTGTTTAAAATCATAAACCAATAACACAATAATTGAATTCATTAACAATCATAGATTGTCAAAGATTGTTTTGTTTTAGTTGAATAACACAAAACTTTTAATGACTTTATAAAACTCTTAATCCAATAACACAATATTCATTAAGATTTTAAATGACTTTTTACAAATCACAAACTAATAACACCAAACTTTAAGAGAGTTTAACAAAATTTTGATGGAATAACAACAGATTCTACACAACAATTAAAGTCATTAAAACTCTATTTAAATCACAAATCAATAACACCCCCTTAATCATTGTTAATCATTATTAATTTATTGCTAAATCTATACTTTTTCTTACCTGGTAATTAAATGTTTGTTATTTTCTATATATAATTATTAAATTTAATTTTTAGCTTACTCTTACCAGTATTTTACTAAAAAGATAAAAATTTAACAACAATTAATAAAAAGATAGGCAAATTTGTAATTACATAATCTTTTTAATACCTAATAATTTGAAAAAGAGGGATTACATGATAGTTCTTAAAAAGTTTGATTTTTAGAGACTACATCAAGAATATACAGTGCTACTAACATTTGTTGCAAAACAATATACTATATCTTTGGTGATCCTCTAGACCTCAATGTGTACATTTTCTCTTCTGCAACAATGGTCCATCGTGAATGGAAGTTGCATACATGACTAGAATTGTTACTCCTGCAACAACGGAAACTCAGAAAAAACTAAACACAAACCCTATCAGGAGGTTAAGCAATAGCACCAAAATAATTATTTTTGTATTTCAGATCATCAAGATGTCAAGAACCTTATAAGAGTAAATCAAATTCCACGCTAACCAAGTTACCATTGTATTTATGCTGGAGTAAATTGAGTGTTAAGGAACTAAGCAGCAAGCTTTAAACCACACCAACTGTAGTGGGATCTTAAACTGAACTCTGAACATGCAATCGAAAAGAATTCTCATAGGAATGCTCAAATTTGTACTAGAAGAAAAAAGAGACAAAACAGAAATCCAACCATCAGTAGAGTCGAAAAAATGTCAACAATGTAAGGTGCTTCCGAACTCCCAAGAACTTGGACATAGATAGTTCAGAGAGACTATAAACTCCATTTTCAATATAAGCATTGTCATCGGATCCTCTTATACCATCAAATCTGGTGTAAGGATTGAGCAGTGATGGAATCAATGCTAAGACAACAACCAACAAGAAAAAAAAATCTATAGGGAGTTAAAATCAAGATTTTATATGTAATTGCTTCCATGTAAGTAGAAGCAAGCAACAAGATCAAGAAAGAGAAATTAGTCTGATGCAAAAAGATTAATGGATAATCTTTTTAATATGTTCCTTTTCTATTTCAGTTTAAGAATTCGAACGAACATCTCAAAATCAAAGCATGAACGATGACTACTAGTACAATCTCAAAGAAGAATAAGCTACATCATTAGTCAGTAAGGTACATAGAATCAAGCGAGAACATTTATGAATAAAGAGACTAATCGAAGATATCATTTATCACGGAGAAAGAGAAGAAAAATTAGAAACTAGCAAGCAAACATTTATAAACTGTGAAACTGAAGAAGAAAGTCTCAATCTTTATTACCAAAGAAACGTTGAGATAAGGTTGCAAAATGAAAGGTCCAGACTTTGGACACCTTGCAGTCTTGCACAGAGATAAAGCGTCACAATAACCTTATCCGATCCAACGGCAGTTTTAGTAAATATACCGGTTAAGAGAACCTCTTGCTCGTCTAGAGGGTTAGATTGAACCGTTGGGAGATTACAGTCGTAAGGTGAGAGGACGAAACCTTATCTTTTGTAGTTGCAGACATGGCGGGTACTTCTCTACCTTCATCTCTGCTCAGTCAAGGACCTTCGTTACTCTTCTCTTCGTCGAATCAGGTCTCAGAAGCTAAATGTCGAATTGTGATAACATCTGGAAAACGTTGTCTTGTTCGATGTTTGGCTAAGAAGAAAATCAGTTTTGTAGATCAGATTCTCGATTATATCGAAGGTATTTTCAAATTCACGAAAAATTGAATTTGAAGTTTTTGTCCGAAGAAAAATCGAGACTTTTTACTGAACTGTCTTCAGTTTGGTTTGTGTGCTTTTTCTTGTTTAAGGCGGTCCGAAGCTTAGGAAATGGTATGGGGCGCCTGCACTTTTGCCAAAGGATGGAAGTGAAGACGACGACGAATTTGAAGGTATTGAATTGCAAAAAAGTACCTAAAAGAGTTGAATTGGAATTTCAGGACTAAACATAACTCTTGTCTGCATTTTTCTATCTCATTTGGAACCTATGAAGCAGAGGAAGAAGAAGATGATGATACACAAGGAGATAATAACGCTGTTTTTGTAACGGATGGAGACAGTGATTTGGGTCAGGTGTGTGTTTCAGGCTTTCCTAGAATGTTCATACATTGGATGCAACAAGATGAGTTCTAAAAAAAATGAAACTGAGAACTGTTCATTCTTAGCTTATGTAGATGATTATACTTCAACTGATTGTGAAAAAGACTCGAGTTAAAGCACTTGTGAAGGACAGAAGAAAGGCTTTGGATGCTTTTGGAACTTATGTTGAGGTTGGTTCACTGAATTTATATACTCCCGCTTCTCTCTGTTTGTTTCTCTTCACTTTGGCAAACATTCAGTGGAATTAAAATTGTGAAGTTGACGTCTGGAGATGCAAGCGATGAGCGTTTCGTAAGGAAAGCTTTTAAAGGCGTTGGTGCAATCATATCCCCGACCGTATGTTTAACCAAACCCTTCTCATTCGTATAGATCGAGTTGTACATTGATCTAAAACATCAAACATTTCATTCTTTCCTTGGCAGGAAGGTTTCTTATCGAATGTCAAGAGTTTAAGAGGTGTAAAACATGCTGTTCTCTTGTCTCAGGTAAGGATACAATCTCTATGACTTTGCCCTTGTCATACTCAATTCCAATTATGAGGATTAGACAGTTAATGGTGATGTACTAGCAACAATCTTGCAAGGCTTGGAAGTTGGAATTATCTTTTTGTGGGTATGTTTTGTGTCTGTGAGATCATGGTTTAATGAAACTGCAGTTGTCTGTTTATGAAAGTAGCGGTGGAATTCAAGCTATGATGAATAACAAAGCGAAAAAATTGGCGGAGCAAGATGAAAACGCAGTTATATCTTCGAAGGTCCCTTACACAATCATAAGAACAGGCAAGCTAGAAGACAGTCCTGGAGGGAATCAAGGCTTCAACTTTAGCGCGGTAAAGTCATCTTATAATTGATAAGACAAAACATGTGTTGACTTCACTTGGTTTTAACAACTGTTTTATGAATGCAACAGGGTGCTGCAGCTAAAGGAAGCATAAGCAAGGAAGATGCTGCTCGTATATGTGTAGAAGCTCTAAGCGTGATCCCACCAACAGGGTTGATATTTGAGGTAGATAACATTCTTTGCTTATCTAGAGAAAAAGAAAACCCAGTAATCAGTTTTATTGATGCTGCTTCCAATACAAAGAAGCATTTTTAACTGATGAAGCTTCTGATTCGGTTAGGTTGCAAATGGAGAAGAACCTGTGTCTGACTGGGAAGGACAGTTGATGAAAGTGATGCAGAGACAGAGTGAAAAGAAGTAGTAAGTTACCACAATAAGCCTTAAGAGATGAACAGAACATCATCATTGTCTATATCTTTCTTTCTTTCTTTTGTGGTCAGACATCATTGTCTATATATCTACATGTTTCTGTGGATGAAGATAAGAAAATTCTTTCTTTTACATTTTGATATGGGTCTCTAGGTGCGTTGAAAGCCTTAAAATTATTAATTTTCTCCTCAAATAATTTGTTTTTCTATTAGTAAGAGAAACCATGAGTATCATAGCAAGAATGAAATAAAGTATGGTTACCCTACCATATACATTCCTTCACTTGCATAGTTTTATAAAAATATCCAAAAGAAAGTTGATTGGAAAATGGATGTGAGCCAAGAAATCCAAAAAGCTGGATTCTTTTGTCCAAAAGCCAAATATAAACAAATAAAGAAAGGAAAGAAAAAAGCTTTGTGTTGTAAAACAACTTGAAACTTGTGTAAAAATGGAGAAAAAGAGAAGGAATAATAAAAGTACCTAACTAAAGTTAAAACTACAAGTCTCTGTTGTCTTTTTGACTTTAAGGATCATGCAAGCACAAAGGCAACGAGGATAATCATCTTCTTTTGCTAGATCAGACTTTAGTACACACTTTCTTATTTTGATTGAGTTTCATACTTTACATTGCTAAATTTTGAGTTTTTGCAAAAATTGGTTTACTAGTCAATTCTAGAACCAATGAAACCACAGGCTCTACACATCATTTTTGAGAACCCTTTTGAAGTGCACAAAGATGATTAGAGAATTTTATTAGTTCAAAGGTCTAATTATTAACTTGTCATAAATGCATCAGTTGGTGGTGTAGAACTTAAAAGATGTGAAATCTAACAAATTATTTTATTATCTCAAAAGCAAAGACATAAACATTATGTAGATATCATTTCAACACAAATTACAGAAGCAAAACTATTGTAGACACTCAAGAGAAACACAATATTATAATGTCATTTTGTTCAACACGACAACGACGACGACGACAACAACAATAACATGTCACTCCTTAATCGACAATCAAATTAGCTTTGAATCTACAAAATCAAGATTGGTTTTTTTGGTTATATTACCCGGATCTAAATCTCTTCTGGTGGTTGGCCTTGCCATCAGATTTAAGTGTTCCAGTAGATTCTCCTTCCGATGAAGCATCGATGGATCTAGCAAAAGAATGAGAGAGATCTCCATAGAGACTTGCCACTGTTCTGATATTGTTATTGAGCTCCCTTATCAAACCCACATTTCTACCCAAGTGATCCGCTTGTTTGGACTCGTGGTTCTGATTGATCTCGTTGATCAAAAGCCGGTTTTGATCAAGAATGTCTTGAACTTGAACAAAGCTCTTCTGGAAATTCTGCAACAATCTACCATCCATCTGGTATCTCTCTCCAAATCCAGAATACACGTCTCCTTCCATTCTTGATTCCATCAAGCTCAAATCTTGATTGATCTTGTTCCTGTGATTCATAGTAACCATCAGTTACAACCAAAGACCGGACAAGAACACTCACATTTAACAAGTGTTTATTCTTCTTCCGTTGACCTTGTCTATAAGTTCTTGATACACTTTTCCAGTAACACAAAGCAAAAGCGTAAAATTCTTTCTTTTTTTTCAGTTACATTTCATTCTCAAGAACCCTCAATTTCGGACAAGACAACAAACACGTTTTCAGGGAAAAGAGATCTATATATAGATAAAAAGAGAAGAGTTAATAGCTGTTCTATAAGTAGCCTTCACCTATAGTGAGATAATCTCAACAAAAGTAGAAACCAATTTCCATAAGATTCATAATAATATGTCAAAGTCTATAAATTTCAAGACTCAGAAACCAAAAGAATCATATCTATGAACCCTAAAAGCAAAGCAAGATTGTTCAAAAGCTTGATTATATACACACCAAAAAAAAAAAAAAAGAAGTTTAGATTTTTTGTGCTCTAAATTCAGTTGTATACCTTCAAAACAAGCTCCGGGAAGAGGTAGTAGAGAGGAAATCGAGAAAATTTTATCGGGAAATAAACAAGAATCTTATGGTTTGTGAGAAATAATATGTCAATAATTGGATGCTGGGAAAGCAAAGGAAAAGGAATCTACTTGTCGTCTGTAGACAAACAGTTTGAGACAGAGAGATTTGAGGGGAATATATAAATGTTCTTATCTTTTTTTTATAACCCTTTTGGAAAAATAAAGATTTTTTTGGTTGTACTTACTCTCTGCATCTTAATTTGCAGAGTTATGGAGGTTAAAGTAAAGATTTGCCACTGTCAGACATCTGGACCGGATTGTTGTGACCCGACCCGTTACATTTGTTTTTTTCTTTACGTCTTATTACATTAGGCCCCTTCATTTCAAGTAATAGTGAATTAGTGACTAGAGGTATCTAAAAATTACTCTAAAGTTAGTATTTTTATAATGTATTTCTATAATGGGTCAGATAATTTAACATGTAAATACAGTTATTCAAATCTTAATTAGATTGGGTAGAAGTTGGATTTGGATTTGGATATTTTCAGGTAGTTTTATATAACTCTAAATAATTTTGAAAATGTTTAGATAATTTTGAGCGATTTTGATAATTTTTAGATAAATCGAAATTTCTTTGAGTGACAAAAAATAAGTGTCCAAAATTGTTGAATGAAACACATAAAATTAACAAAGGGAATTTGTTCCCTATTTGGATACTGGAGAAAAACATCCACTTGTAGTCTTGTAGATAAGGTGGTGGTTTTATAACACTGAGCTCAAAACCTTGTCACTATGGCATAAAGGAAAAGGGACTCACGCAAAATCACACGTACCGCTCACCAAAACGGGCAGTCTTTGGCCCAATAGCCTATCTTTTTTGCCCAAATCTAGTGTTTTGATTAAAAATAAAGAAATGGAAAGCCTTATGGTGTTTAAGGACAAAATAAACCTATAATTCCCTGTCACTCTCGGCTTGAATCAGGTTGTACACAATCATTCCCTTCTTTTTTTTTTTTCCTAACTGAAAATATATTCCTTGTACATCAAGTGAATCACTGTTCNCTGTCACTCTCGGCTTGAATCAGGTTGTACACAATCATTCCCTTCTTTTTTTGTTTTTCCTAACTGAAAATATATTCCTTGTACATCAAGTGAATCACTGTTTTTATTATTTTAGTAGAGGTATAAATTAAAGTATAAAGCCATTAGCACATAACCAACAATAATATAACATAGAATTAGTGCAAGATCAAATTGTGTCCCTTACTTTTGGTTTAGCAGGAATGCCTTTGAAATTTTGGAATACAAGTTAACTTATCCCAAACCCGATGGCCGATGCACTGTGATTAGGGAGTTTATTACAATTTGACCCGTTGTTTCCCGCCAGTTGAACATTTTCGGATCATATATATAACAAATACAGTATGTTATTATTTTTTGGTATAAACAATATATATAAATTGACTACGGTAAAAAAAAAA
>OVBW01000492.1:0-19102 GCA_900406355.1 Erysimum pusillum | reverse complement strand
TCCACCAAGTTCAGGAAAAACAACTTTGTTACAAGCTTTGGCTGGGAAGCTTGATGACACCCTTCAGGTTTGTTGTCTATCATATTTTTATACAATGCTCTCAAAAGCTCCTAGCTAGTCATCATTATCTGACCCGGAAATGGCAAACAGATGTCCGGGAGGATAACTTACTGCGGTCATGAGTTTCGCGAGTTTGTTCCTCAAAAGACATGTGCCTACATTAGTCAACATGACCTTCACTTTGGAGAAATGACGGTGAGAGAGACACTAGATTTCGTGGGACGATGTCTAGGTGTTGGGAGTCGGTACCAACTGCTGGCTGAACTCTCAAGAAGGGAGAGAGAAGCAGGAATAAAACCAGACCCTAAAATTGATGCATTCATGAAATCTATTGCGATATCAGGGCAAGAAACTAGTTTAATTACAGATTATGTACTTAAGGTAAAAAGCATTTGTGACATGTGTCTTTCTTTTTCTAAAAAAATTGAAAAAACATATTTTGAGCTTATTCTTGATTAATACCACTTGACAGATACTTGGTTTAGACATTTGTGCTGACATACTTGTTGGAGACGTAATGAGACGTGGTGTTTCCGGTGGACAAAGAAAGCGTCTAACAACAGGTTAAAACTTTGAGTATTACATATGTTTACTTTGGTAGACCCATGAGTCATTACACTAAATGACTCTTATCTTAACTGAGCAGGAGAGATGTTGGTAGGACCGGCGAAAGCTCTTTTCATGGATGAAATATCAACAGGGTTAGATAGTTCCACAACATTCCAAATATGCAAGTTCATGAGGCAATTAGTTCATATCTCGGATGTCACGATGATTATTTCGCTTCTACAACCTGCACCGGAGACATTTGAGCTTTTCGATGACATTATCCTACTCTCAGAGGGACAAATTGTCTACCAGGGACCACGCGAAAATGTTCTTGAGTTCTTTGAGTACTTTGGTTTCCAATGTCCTGAAAGGAAAGGAGTTGCAGACTTTCTACAAGAAGTGACATCTAAGAAGGACCAAGAACAGTATTGGAACAGGAGTGAACAACCTTACAACTATGTGTCAGTGAGTGATTTTTCGACCGGCTTCAATTCTTTTCACACCGGGCAAAAACTCATTTCAGAATTCAGGGTTCCTTATGACAAAGCTAAAACTCATTCTGCTGCATTAGTTACAGAAAAGTATGGTATATCAAACTGGGAGCTTTTTAAAGCATGTTTTGATAGAGAATGGTTGCTTATAAAACGTAACTCCTTTGTGTATGTGTTCAAGACCGTCCAGATAACAATCATGTCTTTGATTACCATGACGGTCTATCTTAGGACAGAAATGCATGTTGGTACCGTGCAAGATGGTCAAAAGTTTTATGGTGCTCTGTTTTTCAGCTTGGTTAATGTAATGTTTAATGGACTAGCTGAACTAGCATTCACAGTGATGAGGCTCCCGGTGTTTTACAAGCAGAGGGACTTCTTGTTCTATCCTCCATGGGCTTTTGCCTTACCAGCATGGCTTCTGAAGATACCATTATCTCTTGTGGAATCAGGAATATGGATCTGTCTTACATATTATACTATCGGTTTTGCTCCTTCCGCTGCAAGGTACATTTTCTCTTGTTTCTTGTGATCATGAAGATCACTAAACAACATTTATAATATTCTTGTATTGTCATTTTTTTTAACTAACTAAACTTGTGCCAATAGGTTTTTCCGGCAGTTGTTGGCATACTTCTGTGTGAATCAGATGGCCCTTTCTTTGTTTAGATTCCTTGGAGCCATTGGAAGAACTGAAGTAATCTCTAACTCAATAGGGACCTTCACATTGCTAATTGTATTTACTCTTGGAGGCTTCATTATTGCTAAAGGTAAGCATATGATTCCTTTTTACACAAGGAAGTAAAACATTTGAGTAGTACAATAGAAGTCCTTAAAGATATAAAATTTATTTGAGTAACTGAATCAAATTTAGTCCCATTTTCTATTGATATCATATTTGGCTACTCTCTATGAGATTGTTAAGTGAAAACATATTATATATTTTTTCGCTTCACAGATGATATCAAGCCATGGATGACTTGGGCCTACTATATATCCCCTATGATGTATGGACAGACTGCTATTGTTATGAACGAATTTCTGGATGAGCGATGGGGAAGTGTAAGATTTCACTAAATCCTCATCTTGGTTATTTCTCTTTGCTAATTGTGATACAAAATATGTTATGTTACATGATACAGCCCAACTATGATACCAGCATCAACGCGAAAACAGTTGGAGAAGTCTTGCTGAAGAGCCGCGGCTTCTTTACAGAGTCATATTGGTTTTGGATATGTGTCGTGGCGCTACTTGGGTTTTCTTTCTTGTTCAATCTCTTTTACATACTAGCCTTGATGTATTTGAACCGTAAGTGCTCTTATTTCTAATTTTCCGGTTATTCCAGACTTTGGAAAAGAATGATTTTCTAATTGACAAGTTCTTGAAAATAATATTTCTCCAGCTATGGGTAACTCCAAAGCCACAGTTGCGGAAGAAGATAAAGAAAAACAGAGCCATGGAACAGAAGGTGTAATCTTTGTCATCTTTAATCTTCATTTATCTTTTTTTTTTCGATTATTCTTGCACTAGTTTATGTGTCTTTTTTCTGACTATACTGAGAAGTTGCAGGTTCTGTAGTGGAACTCAATAGTCCTTCAAATGGTGAGCCAAAGAAAGGAATGGTTTTACCTTTCCAACCACTGTCTCTTGCATTCAACAATGTGAATTACTACGTTGATATGCCTGCAGTAAGTAACCGCTTCTCATCCTATTTAGACTTCACCAATTATAAGTTTCATTCATTGTTCCTTTAAATATTGCAGGAAATGAAGGCTCAAGGAGTTGAAGGCGACCGTCTTCAATTACTAAGAAACGTTGGTGGAGCTTTCAGGCCAGGAATATTGACAGCATTAGTCGGTGTTAGTGGTGCAGGTAAGACAACGTTAATGGATGTCTTGGCCGGTAGGAAAACAGGAGGCTACATCGAAGGCAGTATTAGCATATCTGGTTATTTAAAGAACCAAGAAACATTTGCTCGAGTCAGTGGTTACTGTGAACAGAATGATATCCATTCTCCACATGTTACCGTTTATGAATCTCTCATCTATTCAGCTTGGCTTCGTCTTTCCGCCAATATATATGCGAAAACACGAGAGGTAAATATATTACTATGCAAAAAAAGTTTCATTGTTTTCTCATAACCTTGTTACTTCTTTTACTTATTTATGTGATTGATAGATGTTTGTTGAAGAAGTAATGGAGTTGGTGGAGCTAAAACCCCTTAGAAACTCCATAGTTGGCCTTCCTGGAGTAGATGGTCTTTCGACAGAACAGAGGAAGAGGCTTACTATTGCAGTTGAATTGGTAGCTAACCCATCAATAATCTTCATGGATGAGCCAACATCTGGTCTTGATGCAAGAGCTGCCGCCATTGTTATGCGCACTGTTAGGAATACCGTTGATACAGGGAGAACTGTTGTTTGTACAATTCACCAGCCGAGCATCGACATTTTCGAATCATTCGATGAGGTTTGCCTCCGTAAAATCACAGTTTTGGTCCCAAAAACAGAATAAAGTTAACAAATCATATTTGGTTAATGTAGCTTTTGTTGATGAAACGTGGAGGCCAAGTTATATATGCTGGAAGTCTAGGGCATCACTCGCAGAAACTTGTCGAATACTTTGAGGTGAATCATATAAATTTCTCATATATATCTATGGAAGTAATAATATCTAGACCCTTTTTGCAGGCTATTGAAGGGGTTCCAAAGATTAAGGATGGATACAATCCTGCGACGTGGATGCTTGACGTTACTACTCCTTCAATGGAATCACAAATGAGCTTGGACTTTGCTCAAATATTCACTAATTCCTCTCTTTATAGGTATGTTTAAGAAAATATATATGTTATTTCTAAACCAGAGCGCTACACTGTCTTCTTAATCCGAATTTGATGTTTTACTCAGGAGAAATCAAGAACTCATCAACGAGCTAAGTAGTCCACCACCTGGATCAAAGGATCTATACTTCCGGACCAAGTATGCGCAACCGTTTTCTACTCAAACCAAAGCTTGCTTTTGGAAACAGTATTGGTCATACTGGAGACATCCTCAGTACAATGCCATCCGGTTTCTCATGACAGTTGTCATTGGTGTCTTGTTTGGTCTAATTTTCTGGCAAATAGGAACAACAATGTAAGCCTTTTTGCTTTCTTCTATTCCATTTTTAAACTATTATCTTATCAAAATTTGACGGGTTAATCCAATAATAAAAAAAAAAAAAACAGAGAGAAGGAACAAGACCTGAATAATTTCTTTGGAGCCATGTACGCTGCTGTATTGTTCCTCGGTGCCACCAACGCCGCAACAGTTCAACCCGCAATTGCCATTGAGCGAACGGTTTTCTACCGCGAAAAAGCCGCTGGAATGTACTCTGCCATTCCCTATGCAATTTCTCAGGTCAAAAACCATTCTAATATTTTGTCTTAATGTTTTATGATATTTTTCCTAATTAATATACGGTTAGACCACCATCAGAACTCAAACCAAGAATCTTAAAATGGTGCAGGTAGCAGTGGAAGTCATGTACAATACGATACAAACCGGAGTTTACACACTGATCCTATACTCAATGATCGGATGTGACTGGACTGTGGCCAAATTCTTGTGGTTCTACTACTACATGTTAACAAGCTTTATCTACTTCACGCTATACGGTATGATGCTTATGGCCTTGACACCGAACTATCAGATTGCCGGAATCTGCATGTCCTTCTTCCTCAGTCTTTGGAATCTCTTCTCCGGTTTCCTCATCCCTAGACCGGTAAATTAAGCAACTTACATTTAATAATATCAGCAAAAGTTTTAAAGAAATTAACTTGAAGTTTTTGTTTGGATTAAAATGCAGCAAATACCAATATGGTGGAGATGGTACTACTGGGCAACACCTGTGGCTTGGACATTGTACGGACTCATCACATCTCAAGTAGGAGACAAGGATTCGATGGTGCATATCACCGGAATCGGAGACATAGATCTCAAAACGTTGCTCAAAGAAGGAGTTGGGTTCGAACATGACTTCTTACCAGTTGTAGCAGTTGTCCACATCGCTTGGATACTGCTCTTTCTCTTTGTCTTCGCCTATGGTATCAAGTTCCTCAACTTCCAAAGAAGATGAAGAAGCATTAATAGAAAAGATTTGAAAATCTTTATATAGAAAAATGTTGAAAGTTTATCAATTCATGTAAAATTTCTTTGAACTGCACTTTTTATTGTTCTTTTCTCACTTGGTTAGTAATAAAAACAGCTTAAGTTTCCATATTATAAATTATACCTTGCTATGATGTTTTCCAAAATTATTACACTTGCTAGTCTGTATCCCTTAGTGATTGTAGGTTGAAATTTTCACTTATATATCAAACGGTCTTGTTTATCGGATGCTTGAACAAGCTCAAGTATTATGGTTTTGCAATAATGACTTACCATATACTCGAATAAATGCCACCGAACTAAATTTCTCCGAGATGAATAAATTTGTGGGAAAATGCTCTGATACTATATATTTCAAGTTTTGAATTGTAACAAAATTTCTTAAAATGTTCATTGGCTTGAACAAGAGAAATCGGATGTCCTAAAATACATACAAGTATACAACCAAACTGTCCAAATTATAAATTGAAGATAAACAAGTATATATTAACCAAATGACATTAAAACCAAAGTGTAAACCGGCACACATACAAACTCTAATCATTTGATTGAGTCACACAAGTAAATCTTTATGATGGTGGAAGACATTATAAACAGAGATGAGATGTGATCTAGGGTTTTGATCACATAAGTAGGACAGAGAGGAAAAAAACAGAGAGGGGAAGAGATAGTGTGACTCGGCTTTGGCCACTAGGTGCTTGTGCAATGGTTGATGGAGTTCCAGGGGTTGAGGTTGGGGCTTTAGCTGAAACCGGTGGAAGTGGTGGCTCAGTGACATCATCATCTGTCAAAACCGGGTCTGGAGCTTGTGCTGGAGGTAAGGACTGAGGACTCAAACCGTTTAAGAGGCCACCAGGTAGAACAGGTAACAGGTACGGTGGTATTTTTTTTATGCCCAAACATCGATTCCCTGCAAAAGATAAACAAAGTTAGGCATTGATGTTAATTATTTGTATCTTGGTGAAAATTCTGGGCCACTTACTTTTGTATCTTGCGGCAGTGAAAGGGAACTCGGTGATGGTTCCATTGATACCCGCTCCAGTGATATATGTGTTTATCTCAACAGTTGCATCAGAGAAGAAGTCATATGCTTGAGAGACAAACTCATTCTGAAACAGTTCCACATAAACCGGGAGCTGAGACTTCTGCAGTCTCTCCACAACATTGGTTTGCCCAGTGAGGAATCCATCATTGATAGGAAAGACTGTCCATTGTTGAATGACGACAGCGTTAGCGAAATTCTTTATGTCTTTGATAGCAGAATCACTAATATCACTAATGGTTTCTTCAATTTTGTAGACAGTCTCGTACTTGCTCTGCTTCTTGATGTCAACTAGAACCGAGCTATTCGTAGACTGAATCATGACCTTTGTTGCGGTAGTTCCATTGTTGTAACCAGTTTCCGTGAGTGTATCAAGAATCGCTTTAACCACATCGAGACTTTGCTTCTCTCTTAGGTATACTGCGTTCTGAAGGACACAAAAACATAGACTAATAAGATATCACGGTCCCATTGATAAAACTCAAGACTTTGAGGTAGACGAGAACTCACCTCTACACTGATCAAGACACCGGAGAGTGAAGTCGACTTTTTTGCCAAGTTTAGGAATTCAAAAAGGGAAATAAGCTTCCCTGAGTTTTTCTCTTTCGGATTCCTAAACATACTGTAAACCCTGTAGGGGTTTGAAATAGCAGCTACACAAAAAGATGGGAGAATAGTCACCGTAGCTCTCAGATTATGTAATCTCTAAAGTGGCAAGTAATTTTGACGACAACATATAAATAGGACTAGAAACAGAACTCTCTGATTAGTTACTATAAATAGTAGGAATAAGAGTGTGCAAAACAGAACCAGCATTTGTCTAAAGCAGTTGGAAAAATTTGAGGGAAAACTTACGAGTCAAGTTCTGGATCTCAGGCCATGTGAGAGTAAAAGTGTATATTCCATCATCTGAGCTAATCTCAGGAATAGTTGTCGAACGGTTTCTAAAAGGAGTTTGTGCGACCATTGTGATAACCCCGAGGTCGATCGTACTTGCACAAAAGGGTGTCCCGTCACTTGACATTTGGACGGAGCAATCGATAACATCAGCGCCATCTTTGATTGCCTTCTCATATGCCAAGTTTGTACATCCAGGATAGTCCCCACTTGCACCATTTTTTGATATAACAAGAAAATCCACTGAGGCATGAACCATTTGGTAGGTAATAAAGTCAGATGATTAGTTTCTTCTGTTCTATTGGTAACAACAGGACAAAGAAATACTATAAAGTAATTACTCTCCTTACCTTGTTTTGTAGGGTTTCTGCCCATGTGGGAGAAGCAATCTAATGAAAATATGAAAAGGACATGTTTGAATTTGAGTATATCCAATAATGTTTAAGGAAAAATTGTGTTTGTAGAAACAATTTTGTTTACCGAAGGCCGCAGATGCAGTAATGGGAGAATCAGAGAGCACACCATCGACAGAAAAATCGCCATTGTCCACAAAAGATAGATACTCGGACACTGGATCGAAACTGTAGTTATATGCAATGTCAAAATCATTTGCAAAACCTGACGCATATACTTGTAATCCTGCTTTGTGAGCATCTTGAACTAAGGTTGTATGTGGAAGCAAGTACTGCTCATCGAGTGGCCATATGTAAGACTTTGGAACAAGAATCCCTGAAGCAAACGTCTTGACAAAAGTTAGGTTGCTCAAGATAGAACCGTAGGTTCTGTTCGTTGTCGGCTCGAAGTCTTCTTTCTTAAGAAACTGGAACACGAAACTTGGTCCATTGCGTCCGAAACGGCCAGAAATTTTCCTAAAGAAATTCACCTCAGGGGAAGAGATATAGTCAATACCAACTGTTCTTGAAGCTGATAATAGAAAATTGCTCATGCTAAAATTTTGTTGCTCGTAGAATGCATCGTGCTGAACATTTAACCAAAAACCTTCAGGTTTCAGCATTGTAACATTCTGAATCGTCAAAATCGTATATCCATTTCCTTCGAATCTATCAGATCGCGATGATATTCCCCGGGTCACTTAGGTGAAAAGAAAAAATATTTGTGAGAAGTTACAAGAAAAAAAGAAAAAAAGAAAAAAAACCTTAATTTACTTCTATATAACACTTTATAAAAGCACAGACTGAACCATAAACACTTACAGTATACATTCTCGAGATCTCTCAAGGAGAAATCAATGGTGAACCAACCCTGAGTAGGTACTCCATTAACTACGTAAGATTTTTGGCGATTTGCGTAAACATTTTGAATACTTGAAGCATTGGCCAGATTTAAATCAGGGAAGCAAATTCCAACTCTATCTTGGGTTAGCTGAACATCACACCATTGAATAGCACCAGGTACACTTGTGAGGATTGCAAAATTGTATGCAGCAAAACTCGAATCTGGTAACAATCCAGAAAACCCACCACGAGCAATCACACTTGGAGCATAACCTAGTAAATAATTAAAAAACCAAAAAAAAAGTAAAGTTAGAAGGAACAAAAGTGGCAAAGCTCAAAACAGAGCAAAAACAAGAACAGAGCAACCTTTGCTCACAGAAACAAACTCGTGGAAACAAAAGTGTTTATGCTCCCTTTATTGGCTAAGCTTAAAATTCCCAAACAAATATTAACTTTCAAAATAACTGTTCTTCTGAAATCAAAGTGAAGTTATGATCCTAACTTGTAGTTACTTAATTCTATAGTTTTCACCTATTTTGTTGAAAACCATGCGCAAAAGAAAGAGAGCAATTCTCACCGGTTAGTGTCTGCCATGGACTTGTAGATCTTTGAGCATCGATTTGAGCAGCAAACAGTTGTAACAGAACTACACCACAGAGTAAAAGCGTTGAACATCGTAACACTAGCATTGTTGGACCAAGTTGGGAACTCATCAGTAACTTCATATATGGAAAAATCAATTGGCTTATAAAGCTATGTTTATGATTTTATCTTTGAATGCATAAGTATTGACCTTATATTGGAGAGATACAGAGAGACAGAGACTCAAGAGCTGTTTTTAATCAATTGGCTTTATTAGTTGACTCATAGTGAACAAAAACAGAGAGACTCAAGAGTCAAGAGCATTAATCAAATGGCTTTATTAGTTGACTCAGAGAGAGTCGTCTTTTTTTTTTTCTAAAGCCAAAAACACAAAATTGAGATATGACTAAGAAGGCGGTGAAGAAAGAGAACATATGAATAGTCTTTCTCATTTCCTAGATCAACTATCATAAATAATACTCGTAGTCTTTTCCCGTCAGCTTTTTTTTTGGTTACTATTTGTAAAACCTTTGTTGATAACTCGAAATCACCAAAATTAAACGTCTTTTATTGAGAATTTTCTCAGACAATGACATAAAACATGCAAAAGAATCTTCAGTAGAGATTGAGAGGGACTTGTTGGTAACCCATATACCACACTTTATGCCTTTAACTTATCGACGACCAAATTAAACACTAAAGATCATTTACAATAATATTCTTTTTAGTGTTATATTTTTTCCCCAAGAAAAAAAAAAGAATTTAGTCTGATTACTGATTAAGTTATTCGTAGATGACTAGTCTTGATTCCATGTTTAACATACGAAAAAAAAAAAAAGAAAAAAAAAAAGAAAATAATTTAACAGAAAAGACCTCTCGTTAATCTGGAATGTAAACAATATATGCCATTTTTTTTCAACATATGACTTTTGTGCTTTGATAGGTTCCAGGGAGGCTTCGTGGATCATCTTTGTGTATAAACAGAGATATCCTCTGAAAATGTTGAAGATTCTTCTAGAGTCACTGTGGGAATTTGAAAAACAGGCCTAGGAGGGACTTCAAGAGCATCCAAGCTTCCTTCCATCATCTCTACAACTCGGTTCATCGGTGGGCGATCTGTTGGGGAAGGCTGAATACACCACAAACCCACCAATGTCATCTTCTTTGCTAGCTCATCCTCTTCGCTGTTGATTCCATTTTCAATATTCCTTTTGGACTTGCCTAATTCAAGATCCCTATATACCCATTCAGGAAAGTACATCGTACTTGTGTTAGAAGAAGAGGCTTGATTGAATTTTTCTTTGTTCCTTGCACCAACCATATCAAGAACCAACATTCCATAGCTATACACATCTGACTTGTACGACACATTCCCGTAAACTCTGGAGATCATCTCTGGTGCAATGTACCCTATTGTTCCTCTTGTGTCCAACAATGACAAGATGCTCTCTTTCTTCTCACAGAGCTTAGCGAGCCCAAAGTCCGAAACTTTGGGGCAAAAATTGTCATCTAAGAGTACATTTTGTGGTTTAATGTCGAAATGTACAATCCTTGTTTTGCAACCATGGTGCAAGTACTCTAGACCATGAGCAACTCCTAGCGCAATTTTAAATAGTGTCGGCCAATCCATATTCATCGAGGTCTTGCCTGAAATGAACTTATCAAGTGATCCATTTTCCAAGAGCTCATATATAATTGCTCTTTTGGAACCTTCAAAGCAAAATCCAAGCAAGGAAACAATGTTGAGATGAGAAGTTCTGCTCATGCTCGCAACTTCATTTATGAAGTCTTCACCATTACTCTTTGATTCTTTCAAGACTTTCACCGCAACCATACGACCATCACCAAGTGTTCCTCGATACACAATTCCAAATCCGCCTCTCCCCACCACGTCAGCAAATGACTTTGTGATTTTTTTCACTTGTGCATAACTAAAGTGTTTGAGTGGAATAAGGGCCTTGAGGCTCTGCTTTCTCAGTCGTGATTCTCTCTTTCGGAGTAAACAGATAAATAATGTTAATAAGACCAGCAACAAAACAGCTCCTGCTACTGAACCCGCAACTATAAAACAAAGAAAATATTAAGTTAGTAATTTTTTTATTAATATTGGACGAAAACAGTTTGAACTTCCTCTGGCCAGCAAAACTCACCTACGCGAATTGCTTTGAATAAAGTCCATGTACAACCATTAAACAAGTAAAATTTGTTAGAAGAAGAAGAAAAATGATAAACAAATTTAGAGAAGAGAGAGAGTCTTACTTCTGCTAGGTGCTTGTTCAGTGGTTGATGGAGTTCCAGGGGTTGAGGTTGGAGGTAGTGTTGGTGCATCATCTGTGAAAATCGGGTTTGGAGATTGAGCTGGAGGTAAGGACGGAAGACTCACATTGGTAAAGAGGCCACCGGGTGGAACAGGTAACATGTAAGGTGGTTTATCTTTTCTGCCCAAACATCGATTACCTGCAAAAGATAAACAAATGTAGGCATTGATGTTAATTATTTTGTGTATTACCTTTTGATGAAAATTTTGGGCCAATTACTTTTGTATCTTGCAGCTGTGAAAGGGAACTCGGTGATGGTTCCATTGACACCGGCTCCATAGATATATGAGTTTATCTCAACAGTTGCATCAGAGAAGAAGTCATACGCTTGAGAGACAAACTCATTCTGAAACAGTTCCACATAAACCGGGAGCTGAGACTTTTGCAGCTTCTCCACAACATTGGTTTGTCCAGTGAGGAACCCTTCATTGGTAGGAAAGACTGTCGATTTTAGAATGACAACAGCGTTAGCGAATTTCTTTATGTCTTCGATAGCAGAATCACTAATATCACGAATGGTTTCTTCAATTTTGTAGACAGTCTCGTACTTGCTCTGCTTCTTGATGTCAACTAGAACCGCGCTATTCGTAGACTGAATCATGACCTTCGCGGTTGTTCCATTGTTGTAACCAGTTTCCGTGAGTGTATCAAGAATCGCTTTAACCACATCGAGCCCTTGCTTCTCTCTTAGGTAAACTGCATTCTGAAGGACACAAAAAGATAGACTAAGGAGATTTCACGGTCCGATTGATAAATATCAAGATTTAGAGGTACACGAGGACTCACCTCTACACTGATCAAGACACTGGAGAGAGAAGTGGAATTCTTTGCCAAGTTTAGGAATTCAGAAAGGGAAATAACCTTCCCTGAGTTTCTCTCTTTCGGATTCCTAAACATATTGTAAACCCTGTAGGGGTTTGAAATAGCGGCTGCACAAAAAGATGGGAGAATAGTCACTGTAACTCTCAGATTATGTAATATCTAAAGTGGCAAGTAATTTTGACGACAACATATCAACCTAGGAGAATGTAAACTTGTTAAGAAAACAAATACTTACATCTATTTGTAACATTTTAAAGTTAAGTAGTACTAGAAACAGAGCTCTCTGATTAGTTACTATAAATAGTAGGAATAAGACTAGCATTTGTCTAAAGCAACCAGAAAATCTGAGGGAAAACTTACGAGTCAAGGTCCGGATCTCAGGCCATGTGAGAGTAAAAGTGTATGTTCCACCAACTGA
The DNA here is from genome assembly GCA_900406355.1 of Erysimum pusillum. Taxonomy (NCBI): domain Eukaryota; kingdom Viridiplantae; phylum Streptophyta; class Magnoliopsida; order Brassicales; family Brassicaceae; genus Erysimum; species Erysimum pusillum. Next base: position 6,540 of record OVBW01000492.1, on the reverse strand, counting down.
GCTAATCTCAGGAACAATTGTTGAACGGTTTCTGAAAGGAGTATGTGCGACCATTGTGCTATTCCCCAGGTCGATCGAACTAGCACAAAAGGGTGTCCCGTCTCTTGACATTTGGACGGAGCAATCGATAACATCAGCGCCATCTTTGACTGCCTTCTCATATGCCAAGTTTGTACATCCAGGATAATCTCCACTCGCACCATTTTTTGATATAACAAGAAAATCCGCTGAGGCATGAACCATTTGGTAGATGATTAAGTCAATTATAAGTAGTTTCTTTTATTCTATTAGTAAGATCAGAACAAAAAAATATAAAGTGATTACTCTCCTTGCCTTGTTTTGTTGGGTTTCTGCCAATGTGGGAGATGCAATCTGAGGAAAATATTAAAAGGAAATGTTTTGATTTTGAGTATTTCCAGTAATAATGTTTTAAGGACAAAATGTGTCTCTAGAAGAAATTTTGTTTACCAAATGCCGCAGATGCAGTAATGGGAAAATCAGAGAGCACACCATCGACAGAAAAATCGCCATTGTCCACAAAAGATAGATACTCAGACACTGGATCGAAACTGTAGTTATATGCAATGTCAAAATCATTTGCAAAACCTGACGCATATACTTGTAATCCTGCTTTGTGAGCATCTTGAACTAAGGATGTATGAGGAAGCAAGTATTGCTCGTCGAGTGGCAATATGTAAGACTTTGGAACAAGAATCCCTGAAGCAAATGTTTTGACAAAAGTTAGGTTACTCAATATAGAACCGTAAGTTTGGTTTGTGGTCGGCTCGAAATCTTCTTTGCCAAGAAACTGGAACACGAAAGTCGGTCCATTACGCCCGAAACGGCCAGCAATTTTCCTAAAGAATTTCACCTCAGGGGAAGAGATATAATCAATAGCAACAGCTCTTGAAGTTGATAACAGAAAACTGCTCATGCTAAAATTTTGTTGCTCGTAGAACCCATCGTGCTGAACATTTAACCAGAAGAATGCTGGTTTCACTAGCGTGACTACGTTTTGAACTATCATAATCTGGTTAATATTACCAATAATACCATCGAATTTATCTGACCGCGATAATATTCCTCGGATTACTGCAACAGGTGAAAACAAGTTAACAAAACACAAAACTAAATCTTTTTTACAAAAAGCAGTAAATGAGTCATCAACACTTACAATTAACATCCTTGAGATCTCTGAAGGAGAAATCAATGGTGAACCAACCCTGAGTAGGGACTCCATTAACCAGGTAAGATTTTTGGCGATTTGGGTAAACATTTTGAATACTTGAAGCATTCGCCAGATTTAAATAAGGGAAGCAAATCCCAACTCTATCTTGCGTTAGCTGAACATCACACCATTGAATAGCACCAGGTACACTTGTCTGGATTGAAATATTGTAAGCATCAAGACTTGAATCTGGAAACAATCCAGAAAACCCACCACGAGCAATCACACGTGGAGCATTACCTGGTAAAGAATAAAGTAATCACAAAGTATTATCTACGATTCTTCCAACCTTCTACTATACATCATAAAGAAATGAAGACAACAAAGAAAAGGAAAAGAGAGAAAGTGAGAGCACTCTCACCACTGAGCGTCTGCCATGGACTTTTAGATCCTTGAGCACCGATTTGAGCAGCAAACACCTGGATCAGAACTACACCACAGAGTAAAAGCGTTGAGGATCGTAACACTAGCATTTTTGGACCAATCGAGAATTCAATAATAACTTCACCAGCTTCCTTTTTTTCTCGCAGTCTACAGAGAATTTTTTATTTATTTTTATGTTACATCACATGTATGGAAAAGTATCAACAGCAGAGTTTTCGATTATGATTTTATCTTTGAATGCATAAGTATTGACCACATATTGGAGAAATACAGAGAGACAGAGACTCAAGAGTGTTTTTAATCAAATGGCTTTATTAGTTGACTCAGAAAGACTCGTATCTTTTTTTTTTTTTAAAGCCAAAAACACAAAATTGAGATAGAGGAAGATTGGTTGTAATTCTTTGACGACAGAAAAAAAAAAAAAAGAGGAAGATTGGTTATTGGATGTTCCTCATTTTTTTTCCTTGGATATGACTAAAAAGGTAGTGAAGAAAAAGAACACATGAATACTATTGGTCATTTGCTAGATCAACTATGATAAATATATAGTCTTTCCCTGTCAGTNGTTTTTTTTTTTTTTTTTTTTTTTTTTTTGTTACTATTTCTAAAACCTTTGTTGATATCACACCAAAACGTCTATTCTTGAGATTTTTCTCAGTAAATGAGATAAAACATGGAAAAGAAACTTCAGTGGGGAATGAGAGCGACTTGGTGGGTAAACTTATACCATACTTTATCCCTTTAACTTATCGACGAAACACCAAAGATCATTTACAATAATATTATTTTTAGTGTTATATTTTTTCCCCCAAGAAAAAAAAGGATTTAGTTTAATGACTGATTGAGTTATTCGTAGATGACTAGTCTTGATTTCATGTTTTGGGGTGACGCCTCGAACGTTCTATCGCGATAGAAATCTCTATTAACTAGTTAAACATAGTAAGAACAAAAAAACTAGTTTAACACAAAAGTCCTATGGTTAATCAGTAATGTAAATAATATAATATATGACATTTTTGAATATATATATAGCTACTAACGTGCTTTGATAGGTTCCAAGGACGCTTCTTGGATCATCTTTGTGTGTAAACAGAGCTATCCTCTGAAAATGTTCAAGATTCTTGTAGAGGCACTGCAGGAATTTGAAAAACAGGCCTTGGAGGGACTTCAAGATCATCCAAGCTTCCTTCCATCATCTCTACAACTCTGTTCATCGCTGGGCGATCTGTTGGGGAAGGCTGAATACACCATAAACCCACCAATGTCATTTTTCTTGCTAGCTCCTCTTCTTCGATGCTGATTCCATTCTCAATATTCCTTTCGGACTTGCCTGCTTCAAGATCCCTATATATCCATTCAGGAAAGTACATTGTACTTGTGTTGGAAGAAGAGGCTTGATTAAATTTTTCTTTGTTCCTTTCACCAACCATATCAATAACCAACATTCCATAGCTATACACATCTGACTTGTGTGACACATTCCCATAAACTCTAGAGATCATCTCTGGTGCAATGTACCCTATTGTACCTCTTGTGTCCAGTAATGACAAGATGCTCTCTTTCTTCTCACAGAGCTTAGCGAGCCCAAAGTCTGAAACTTTGGGGCACAAATTATCATCTAAGAGTACATTTTGAGGTTTAATGTCGAAATGTACAATCCTTGTTTTGCAGCCATGGTGCAAGTACTCTAGACCACGAGCAACTCCTAGCGCAATTCTATATAGTGTCTTCCAATCTATTTTCATCGAGGTCTTGCTTGAGATGAACTTATCAAGTGACCCATTTCCCAAAAACTCATATATAATTGCTCTTTTGGAACCTTCAGAGCAGAATCCAAGCAAAGAAACAATGTTGAGATGAGAAGTTCTGCTTATGCTCGCAACTTCATTTATGAAGTCTTCACCATTGCTCTTTGAGTCTTTCAAGACTTTCACTGCAACCATACGACCATCATCAAGTGTTCCTCGATAAACAATTCCAAATCCGCCTCTCCCCACCACTTCCGCAAATGACTTTGTGATTCTTTTCACTTGTGCATAACTAAAGTGTTTGAGTGGAATAAGGGCCTTCAGGTTTTGTTTTTTCAATCGTGATTCTCTCTTCCGGAGTAAACGGAGAAACAATGTCAATAAGACCAATAACAAAACAACTCCTGCTACTGAACCCGAAACTAGAAAACAAAGAAAATGTTGAGTTAGTATTTTTAATAATATCGGATGAAATCAGTTGGAAATTCCTCTAGCCAGCAAAACTCACCTACGCCAATTGATTTGACTGAAGTCCATGTACAACCATTGAACAAGAAAAATCTATCAGAACGGAACGAAACTTGATATAGAAGTAGAAGAAAAGTAATGATCAAACTTAGAGAAGAGAGTAAGACTTACTTCCATGTTTTCCATGACTCTTTTTTCCAGAGCCACACTTATCGCCCTGGGTACCATCACTACAATAGCATATAAATTTTCTTAAAGTCTGACTAAATCCACAAGCACCCTTAGATTCTATGCATATTGAGCAGTCTTGACTAAGTTCAAGTTCAAAACCCTGTTCAAGAGTCTTCTTTAGATTATCTGGACGCAATGTGTTCAACGCCGATGTAGACGCAGGTATACTGGAGTATGATTTGCAAAAGTCCCTCAAGTGACTGAATACAAAGCTACTTCTCTCGTCAGGTAAAGGAGACGAGATGTTTCTCGTGACATAGTAGTTTGTTATAGCTGTTTTGTCACCCTCACAAGTAAGCTCTCTAAGGTAAACGTTACTTGAATAATTAACAAGAGATGATGAGTTTTGGCAGCCGTAATAAATTGTTAACATCTCGGTGTGAAGAGAGAATTGAAGGACGGTTTCATGGAATGTCGCATTTTGGAGACACATATTGTTGATGTAATCCAATCTGGCGAGTTTTATGATACCAGAGACGTAGTTAGTCTCTAAGATTCTAAACTTCTCCGAGAAAAGGGTAAGCTCTGCCAATCCTCTGCTACAATCAAGCTTGAAGTCAGGGTGGCCGCAGTCTGCGCTGCCAGGTATCCAGAAAGGGTACAATAGATTGTCCTGATCGCCGCAACGAAATGGTTGACTGCAGCGTCCGTAATGCTCATAAGCTGATAAAACACAAGATGGGATCACAAAAAGTATCAATCAACATAGAGTATAAGTCAATAAGAGAATTGTTTTTGGTACTATTAGTAATGGGCCTAACTCAACACTAAAAACTAGCTCAAGGAGGAGGATTGCCTCACACTATATATATTGTTCAAGGAATTTATGTTTTTTCCGATGTGGGACTCTAACAGGTATAAGTTTTGGTTTGGTAATAATTGAAGTAAATGAAGCTATGTCTGGTCTTTCTTAACAAAGCAAATTAAGGCCATTCACTAAAAGAACTAGCTAGTGGTGTTGAGGGAGGAGAGAAAAAAAGTAAGAAGAAATAACAATACTTAGTGAAAGTGATGCATGTGAAACTTACAAGAGGGTGAACATTCTTCACACTGTGTCTCATCAGTATTCACCTTCACCTCAAATCCTTTTCTTAGAACACTTTCCAAATGAGTCATATTCAACTCTTTCTCTTGTGGAAAGAATCCCGTAGGAACGTTCACGGTGAAACTTTCTTGGCAGAATCTTTGATAAATAGGGTTTTGATACGCCGAGACAACACCTCTGCCAGGACATGTATAACTCGACACGTAATAAAGGCGAGGGTTGCAGTGATAAAAAATGGTGAGGCTCTTGTAGAGTGGTGAAAGCTCGTAAATTTTGGGAGGCAAGATAGTGGAATTGAATGTAGAGGAGCAAAAAGAACCTAAATGGTCAGCTCTGACTAGTGTAAGAGTATTATTAATAGATGTTTGATTTATGTGGAGAACATCGTAAAAATGGTTTGAGATTTTTAAAGAGGTGATGTTGTTGCTGTTGCAGCGAAGCTCAAGCGACCCATGACCGCAAGTTTCAGGACGATTCCCGCCCCAGAAGGGGAAACCCGCGGTAATGTTCCCACACTGAAACTGAAAAGTCTCACACCACACAGGCCCTTGTTTACTTGAAGCACAAGGAAGATGATAGAATAAGGAGAAGAGGAAGACCAAGATCAAACAAGAACTGATGGGATAGTGCATGATTTGTTTCAGATCTGTAAACAGTGTGTCGTTTGTGTTTGGTTTGTGGTGAAAGCATAAGATAGATTGATAGAGAGAAGCATAAAGTCAAGTTGGGATTGTGGCCGACGCGGAGACTTGGGATGTCACTATTAGTTTACTTTGACTTATTTTTTGTTCAATTAAAACGGCTTCTCCTAATAAATGTCTCGGAAATTACCTATACCACACTTTCTCCTAAATCTGTTTGTCAACAAGTTTTAGAGTATATCGTAACAAGTTGAATTTAATTTTCCCCACAAGAAGTGATCTTCCTTCAAGACTTAACCAGTTTAAGAGTTTCTTCTCGAATTTTTACAAGTTAATCCGACAATGTTACCATCTTCAACGCTTTTATTTTGTGGTTTTATAGTTCTGTTGCAGCTGTTTGCTGCTCAAATCGATGCTCAAAGATCTACAAGTCCATGGCAGACGCTAACTGGTTAGAACTACTACTCTCTCTTTGTCTCTTTCTTTTTTTTTTTTTATATGAATGTAAAATTTATTCAACCAAAAAAATATGTAGCATTTAGCTTAAAGTAGAACATAATATAGAAATATAGAAAGCAGGTTAAAATTATTGCTTAGTTCCAAACCATAGGATCAGACCGTCCTCCATAGACTTCGTGTCCAGCCTTGCGCATGGTTTCCAAGAAAATATGTGAAAATAAGAAAAAGTATCGTGGACGCTTTTTTCAGTAGAAAAGTTATTCAAAAGTTGATTTTGGTTTATACGTTATTGGAATGTCCCACATCGGTGAGATAGAAATTCCTTGGGTAATATAT
>OVBW01000491.1:2712-17744 GCA_900406355.1 Erysimum pusillum | reverse complement strand
TTCATTTGACACCCTTTCGTGTCTCTTCCAGATCCTTGGACTTCTACTAATCAATGACAATGGGAGCACAGCAAGATATATACGCAAGCACCATCTGGTACGCCAGTGAATTATGCAGACTGCCTGAGTGTAGTTTATTGATTCTCATGCATACTTATAAGCTAACCTTGGGTATAGTTTATTCTTTCTTGCTAATGTTGAAACTATGTGAGATTTCTGTGGTAAAGAACTTGGTTATTAGGAAACTTATGTTGATTTCAGGAGAAAAGCATATAATAATTAAATGTTGTATGCACGTAGTTTAGTTTCTTCTAAGCTTAGTGTTACAAAGTGATAAGTGCAATAAGGCACTGAAAAATATTTTCTTAATTTTCTGAGTTCTCGTGCAGATAAAAGTGCTCTTGATGGCTGTCAAAGATTTTGATCCGGATTGTGGTGACTCAGCCTACACTATGGGCATAGTGGACTTGTTACTTGAATGTGTGGAGCTATCGTACAGACCTGGTAAGNGTGACTCAGCCTACACTATGGGCATAGTGGACTTGTTACTTGAATGTGTGGAACTATCGTACAGACCTGGTAAATATGGTCTTCAGTAAANTACAGACCTGGTAAGTATGTTATGTCCGTATGAAAAAAATGCAGCGTGAGAGTAGAACATTCGGCAGTCACATTATATATATGGACATCTAAGCTAAAGCTGTTCTGATTATGGCTACTAATCTTTTTCAAATTTGACTTTGTAGAGGCTGGTGGTGTTAGGCTCAGGGAGGACATACGTAATGCACACGGTTACCACTTTCTTGTTCAGTTTGCCCTGATTCTATCTTCCTTGCCAAAAAATCCGATTTTTGTGTCCAGTCGTTCATCTATTAATCAAGATAGTGGTTCAGATGGCTCTGAAGTGTTTCCTGATGGAGAAAATACGAACAGTAGGGAAAATGCTGATTTTTCTTCACCAAAATTTGCTCCATCATTGTCAAGATTGCTTGATGTCCTAGTCACTCTGGCTCAGACTGGTCCAGCTGAGCCATCTGTAGGGAGGGCCTCACGGTCATCCCAAACGAAGCCAACTGGGCATAGCAGAAGTCGAACTTCATCTGTTGACAGCATATATGACGAGACATGGGAACAGGGAAGTGGTAAAGTTAAAGACCTGGAAGCTGTCCAAATGCTGCAAGATATCTTCCTGAAGGCAGAGAATAAGGATCTTCAGGCAGAAGTATTGAATAGAATGTTTAAGATATTCTCAAGCCACGTGGAAAACTATAGATTGTGTCAGGAATTAAGAACCGTTCCATTACTTGTCCTCAACATGGCTGGTTTTCCTTCGACGCTGCAAGATATAATTCTCAAAATTCTTGAATATGCTGTCACAGTTGTGAATTGTGTTCCAGAGCAAGAATTGTTGTCACTTTGTTGCTTATTGCAACAGCCAATTACATCTCAGTTGAAGCACACCATACTTTCTTTCTTTGTGAAGCTCATATCTTTTGATCAACAATATAAGAAAGTCCTACGTGAAGTTGGTGTTTTGGAAGTCTTACAGGATGATTTGAAGCAGCACAAGCTTCTTATGGGTCCAGATCAGTATAGTGGAGTCTCTAATCATTCGGATCGGAAGCCTAGCTCAGGTAGCTTCAAAAAGCACTTAGATACTAAAGATGCCATTATATCATCACCAAAGTTGATGGAATCTGGGTCAGGAAAGTTACCTGTATTTGAAGTTGACAACACTATAACTGTTGGTTGGGATTGTATGATCGCTTTGTTAAAGAAAGCTGAGGCTAATCAGGCATCTTTTCGTGCGGCCAATGGTGTGGCGATTATTCTTCCTTTCTTGATATCTGATGCCCATCGAACTGGCGTTTTGAGGATCTTATCATGTCTAATCACCGAAGACACTAAACAGGTAACGTCTTTTTCTTGAATCATCTACGCAACAGCTAATTTTATTGCAAAGTTGATGTGCTAGATTTCATCGATACCATTATAGGTATTTCTTATTTTACATAATTGATGAACATCCTTAATTTTCTTGCTTACTCTCCAACCAGGTCCATCATGATGAATTAGGAGCTGTTGTCGATTTGTTAAAGAGTGGAATGGTCACTGGTATTTCTGGCCATCAGTACAAGCTTCATGATGATGCCAAATGTGATACAATGGGTGCTCTATGGCGTATTGTTGGTGTTAATGGCTCTGCCCAAAGAGTCTTCGGCGAAGCCACTGGTTTCTCTCTTTTATTGACGACCCTTCATACATTTCAAGAGAAAAGAGAGCACATGGATGAGTCTGATTTGACAGTTTACATCAAATTGTTTAAATATCTATTTCGCCTTATGACAGCTGCAGTCTGTGAGAATGCTGTTAATAGGATGAAACTGCACGCTGTTATAACGTCTCAGACATTTTATGAGCTTTTGGTGGAGTCTGGATTGCTGTGTGTTGAGTTGGAAAGGCAGGTTATACAGCTGTTGTTAGAACTTGCACTTGAAGTGGTGCTTCCGCCGTTTTTAACATCAGAGTCAACGGGCCTTGCTACTATACCAGAAAGTGAAAAAGCAACTTTTATTGTAACAACCCCATCGGGCCAGTTCAATCCTGAGAAGGAGAGAATTTACAATGCAGGTGCTGTCAGAGTTCTGATCCGTTCATTGTTGCTTTTTAGTCCAAAAATGCAGCTAGAATTTTTGAAACTTCTGGAAAGTCTTGCACGTGCCAGTCCATTCAATCAGGAAAACCTCACATCAATTGGTAAGAACCATGCCTCATGGCTCCTTTGGGGTGTATTCTTCAATCAATTTTATGATCCTTATCGCTGTTGATTTTTTCCGTCCTATTCTCTCTCAACCCATCTCTATCTCGTCATGAACTGTAATTGAACAGGTTGCGTGGAACTTTTGTTGGAGATCATTTACCCCTTTCTTGCGGGTTCATCTCCATTTCTTTCTTATGCTTTGAAAATTGTGGAAATTCTAGGAGCTTACAGGTAAATAATGTCCTGCATTATCACTAGATTTAAAATATGTTTCCAACGTAACTGCTTTTGTTTTTCTATCTGTTTTCTTAGTATATATNTCATTTACCCCTTTCTTGCGGGTTCATCTCCATTTCTTTCTTATGCTTTGAAGATTGTGGAAATTCTTGGAGCTTACAGGTAAATAATGTCCTGCATTATCACTAGATTTAAAATATGTTTCCAACGTAACTGCTTTCGTTTTTCTATCTGTTTTCTTAGTATATAGTTTTTTTTGTGTGTAGATTGTCCCCATCTGAGCTCCGAATGCTGTTTAGATATGTTTTGCAAATGAGAATTATGAATTCAGGTCATGCAATAGTTGGCATGATGGAAAAGCTAATTCTCATGGAAGACACAGCCTTGGAACATCTATCTCTGGCTCCTTTTGTAGAAATGGATATGAGCAAAACTGGGCATGCTTCTGTTCAGGTGTCCCTGGGAGAAAGATCTTGGCCTCCTGCTGCTGGTTATTCCTTCGTTTGTTGGTTCCAGTTTCGTAATTTTTTAACAACCCAAGGAAAAGAAACAGAAGCCTCCAAAGTTGGCGGTTCATCAAAGACGCGCATTTCAAGTGCGCAGCAACACGAACAGAACATTTTACGGATGTTTTCTGTTGGTGCTGTAAGCAATGAAAGTCCATTCTATGCAGAACTTTACTTTCAGGAGGATGGTATTCTGACCCTTGCCACTAGCAATTCACATTCTTTGTCGTTTTCTGGATTGGAGATTGAGGAGGGCAGGTGGCATCACCTTGCTGTTGTTCATAGTAAACCGAATGCTCTTGCTGGACTCTTCCAGGCTAGTGTTGCATATGTCTATCTTGATGGAAAACTAAGGCACACTGGTAAATTGGGGTACTCTCCTTCGCCTGTTGGAAAATCTTTGCAAGTAACAGTTGGAACTCCTGCTACTTGTGCCAGAGTTAGTGATCTGACATGGAAAACACGCTCATGTTATCTTTTTGAGGAGGTGCTCACATCAGGTTGCATTGGTTTCATGTACATTCTTGGTAGAGGGTACAGAGGTCTTTTCCAGGATGCAGACCTCTTACGCTTTGTGCCGAATCAGGCTTGTGGTGGGGGAAGCATGGCTATCCTGGACTCATTAGACACTGACATGACTTCATCGTCGAATAGTCAAAAGTTTGATGGAAGCAATAGACAAGGAGACTCAAAGGCAGATGGCAGTGGAATTGTCTGGGATCTTGAGAGGTTAGGAAATCTTGCCTTTCAGTTACCTGGAAAGAAACTTATTTTTGCATTCGATGGAACATGCTCGGAGTTCATTCGTGCGTCTGGAAATTTTTCCCTCCTCAATCTGGTTGACCCATTGTCCGCCGCTGCTTCTCCAATTGGAGGTATAGTGGTCTTAAAACTTTTGTTCCCTTTGTACATTTTCATCTGAATCAATTTCATAATTTGATTCATTCTCCTTTTTCAAATGGCTCAGGAATACCACGTTTTGGGCGTCTGGTGGGAAATGTATCTATCTGCAGACAAAGTGTGATTGGTGATACTATCCGCCCTGTGGGAGGAATGACTGTTGTACTCTCTCTTGTTGAGGCTGCCGAATCTAGAGATATGCTACATATGGCTCTTTCATTGCTTGCCTGTGCGCTTCATCAAAACCCTCAGAATGTGAAGGATATGCAAACCATCCGGGGATATCATTTACTAGCGCTGTTTTTGCGTCCCAAAATGACCCTGTTTGATATGCAGTCTTTGGAGATATTTTTTCAAATTGCTGCATGCGAAGCTTTGTTTTCGGAGCCAAAAAAGTTGGAGAGTGGACAGAGTAATGTTATTATGCCACCTACAGAGACTATATTCGAAAACAGCTACGAGGATCTTGGTCTTTCGAGGTTCCGGTACGATAGTTCTTCAGTTGGGTCTCATGGAGATATGGATGACTTTTCTGTTCCCAAGGATTCGTTCAGCCATCTCTCTGAGCTAGAAACAGATATCCCTGTTGAAACTTCAAACTGCATTGTCTTATCTAATGCGGATATGGTTGAACATGTCCTCCTGGACTGGACCCTTTGGGTAACATCCCCTGTTTCTATCCAGATTGCTTTACTTGGTTTCCTGGAAAATTTGGTTTCAATGCATTGGTACAGGAATCACAATCTTACCATTCTGCGTAGAATCAATCTGGTGGAACATTTGTTAGTGACACTTCAGAGAGGTGATGTGGAAGTTCCGGTCCTAGAAAAATTAGTTGTTCTGCTTGGATGCATCTTAGAAGATGGATTCCTGACTTCTGAGCTTGAAAATGTGGTTAGGTTTGTGATTATGACATTTAATCCACCTGAAGTGAAGTCAAGAAGTTCATTATTGCGCGAGTCAATGGGAAAGCATGTAATTGTAAGAAACATGCTTTTGGAAATGCTCATTGATCTTCAGGTAACCATTAAAGCAGAAGAACTTCTGGAGCTGTGGCATAAGATTGTCTCGTCAAAATTAATAACATACTTCCTTGATGAAGCTGTGCATCCTACTAGTATGAGGTGGATCATGACCCTTCTTGGTGTCTGTCTTGCTTCTTCCCCGAACTTTTCCCTTAAATTCCGAACAAGTGGAGGATATCAGGGGCTGATGCGGGTACTTCAAAACTTTTATGATTCCCCAGACATATATTACATATTGTTCTGCTTGATCTTTGGGAAACCTGTTTATCCAAGACTACCGGAGGTTCGAATGTTAGACTTTCATGCTCTAGTGCCAAATGATGGAAGCCATGTGGAGTTAAAGTTCACAGATCTGTTGGATTCAGTGGTGGCGATGGCTAAGTCTACTTATGACAGGTTGATCATGCAATCAATGCTCGCCCACCAGTCTGGAAATCTTTCTCAGGTGAGTGCTAGTCTTGTGGCAGAGCTTATAGAGGGAGCAGAAATGACTGGGGAGCTTCAAGGCGAAGCTTTGATGCACAAAACATACGCGGCACGTTTGATGGGTGGTGAAGCATCAGCTCCTGCTGCTGCGACGTCTGTTCTCCGTTTTATGGTTGACCTTGCAAAGATGTGCCCTCAATTTTCTGCTGCTTGCAGACGTGCAGAATTTATTGAAAATTGTGCAGATCTTTACTTTTCCTGTGTCAGGTTGGCATTACATACTTTACTGATATATTTTTTCACCACCTTCTAAATATTGATTTTTTTAGGTTTCTGAAAATAAATATATTTTTCAAGATATATTTAATATTTTTATCTTTTTTGAGTAGATTATATGTGAACAGTAANTGCAGATCTTTACTTTTCCTGTGTCAGGTTGGCATTACATACTTTACTGATAGATTTTTTTAGGTTTCTGAAAATAAATATATTTTTGAAGATATATTTTTATCTTTTTTGAGTAGATTATATGTGAACAGTAATTTGTTTTAGTTATCATGTCATGCTCAATGTCAGAAATATTTTCATGATTTGGATTTAGTGTGACCTGCAAGATGTTTATTTGCATAACTTGCGCCTGAAGGCTATTTTGTGATGTAGGGCTGGTTATGCTGTGAAGATGGCAAAACAGCTCTCTGTGAAGGCGGAAGAGAAGCATATAAATGACGGCGACGATAGCGGCTCACAAGGAACTCTCTCTAGCTTGCCTCATGACCAGGATCAGTCCACTAAAACCTCCATCAGTGCTGGAAGCTTCCCTCAAGGGCAGGTCAGTCTTTGTTCTGAAGACATATCTTTACCTGCAAATTATGTGGTTAATGATAACATGGAGAACGTTCTTACATCACCACCACAGGACTCAAGTAAATCATTTCAAGGTGTTGAGGATGTTAAGAAACAAGATGATAATCTTGTCGGCCCTGTATCAGCTTCCAGTGAAGGGGACTTTCAAAATTTTAAAGAAAATCCAAGTCAAGTTCAGGCAACAGATTCTCAGAGCTCTGCATCTTTCCCTATGATCGAGTCTCCCCTTTTATCTGAAAAATCAAGTCACAAAGTCTCATTCACTCCATCACCATCTCCGGTTGTTGCACTTGCATCCTGGCTAGGCTCTAACTATAACGAATCTAAAAGTTCTACTTTCAATTCTCCTTCCCTTGAATCTTATGTTTCTGTTAATGAGGTTGATGCATCTTCAGAGCGAAAGTCAGGCTTCCAAGGATCTTCTGCTGCCAATGCATTCTTCACAGTTAGCCCAAAACTTCTCCTTGAAACAGATGAAACTGGGTATGGTGGTGGGCCTTGTTCTGCTGGAGCGAGTGCCGTGTTAGATTTTATGGCAGAGGCACTTGCTGACTTAGTGACTGAACAGATTAAAGCAGTACCGATTCTGGAAAGCATATTGGAAATGGTTCCTTTCTATGTTGATCCTGAAAGTGTGCTGGTCTTTCAAGGCTTATGCCTTAGCAGGGTCATGAACTATCTTGAAAGGCGTCTCTTGCGTGATGATGAAGAGGACGAGAAAAAATTGGACAAGGCCAAATGGTCTGCGAATTTGGATGCATTTTGCTGGATGATAGTGGATCGTGTTTATATGGGTGCATTTTCTCAACCCACTGGTGTTCTTAGGGCTCTAGAGTTCTTGTTATCGATGCTCCAATTAGCTAACAAAGATGGTAGGGTTGAAGAAGTTACTCCTTCAGGGAAAGGTCTGTTATCCCTTGGAAGAGCAACAAGGCAACTTGATGCTTATGTGCACTCAATCTTGAAAAACACAAATAGAATGGTATTATATTGTTTCCTGCCATCGTTCTTGATAACTATCGGAGAGGAGGACCTACTATCCCAACTGGGTTTGCTTGTTGAATCTAAGAAGAGGCCATCTCCTAATCCAGCAACTGATGAATCTGGGATTGACATCTCAACAGTTTTGCAGTTGTTGGTCGCTAACAGGAGAATCATATTCTGCCCAAGCAACCTTGATACTGATTTGAATTGCTGTTTGTGTGTGAATTTAATCTCCCTGCTCCTTGACCAGAGAAAGAGTGTGCAAAACATGTCACTTGATATTGTCAAATATTTGCTAGTACACCGAAGATCTGCCCTGGAGGATTTGCTCGTCACTAAACCAAACCAAGGACAAAACTTTGATGTTCTACATGGAGGTTTTGATAAGTTGTTGACTGGAAATCTACCAGAATTCTTTAAGTGGCTTGAAAGCTCCGATAAGACTATTAACAAAGTACTGGAGCAGTGTGCTGCAATTATGTGGGTACAGTACATAGCTGGCTCGGCAAAATTTCCCGGTGTCAGGATAAAAGGCATGGAAGGTCGTCGGAAGAGAGAGATGGGGAGAAAATCACGAGATATGTCGAAGTTAGACCTTAAACATTGGGATCAGTTGAATGAACGGAGATATGCGCTAGAAGTATTGCGTGATTCCATGTCTACTGAGCTTCGAGTAGTTCGACAAAACAAATATGGTTGGATACTTCATGCTGAGAGTGAGTGGCAAACTCATCTTCAGCAGCTTGTACATGAGCGTGGGATATTCCCAATGCGTAAATCCAAAGGGGCTGAAGATCCTGAATGGCAGCTGTGTCCGATTGAAGGTCCATACAGAATGCGCAAAAAGCTTGAACGATGTAAGCTAAAAATTGATAGCATCCAGAATGTTCTTGACGGAAAGTTGGAACTTGGAGAAATTGAGCTTCCCAAAGCCAAAAATGAAGATGGACCAGTTATTTCTGACACCGATTCCGAACCTGCTTTCCTGCTCAGTGAACTTTATGATGAGTCGTTTTTGAAAGAGTCTGATGATTTTAAAGATGTCGCTTCCGCCAGAAATGGATGGAATGATGATAGAGCTAGCAGTACAAACGAAGCAAGTCTTCATTCTGCTCTTGATTTTGGTGGAAAATCTAGTACAGCTTCTGTGCCCATAACAGACAACACACATGTGAAATCTGAGACTGGCTCTCCAAGACATTCATCCTCTGCTAAAATGGATGAAACTAATGGCCCCGAGGAAAAATCAGAGAAGGAACTGAATGATGATGGTGAGTATTTGATTAGACCTTATCTGGAGCATCTTGAGAAGATTAGGTTCAGATACAACTGTGAGAGAGTTGTTGATCTCGACAAGCATGATGGAATCTTCTTAATAGGGGAATTCTGTCTGTATGTGATAGAAAACTTTTATATTGACGAAGATGGGTGTATTTGTGAGAAGGAATGCGAAGATGAGTTATCTGTTATTGATCAAGCGTTGGGTGTGAAAAAAGATGTCTCTGGAAGCTCAGATTTCCATTCCAAGTCGAGCACATCATGGACTACAACAGTGAAAACAGGAGCAGTAGGGGGGAGAGCATGGGCATATGGTGGTGGTGCTTGGGGCAAAGAAAAAATGTGCATGACTGGTAACTTGCCGCATCCTTGGCGTATGTGGAAGCTTAATAATGTTCATGAAATTTTGAAACGTGATTACCAGCTGCGTCCGGTTGCTATTGAGATATTTAGCATGGATGGATGTAATGATCTCCTCGTATTCCACAAGAAAGAGAGGGAAGAAGTTTTCAAAAATCTGGTTGCCATGAATCTTCCAAGGAACAGCATGTACGGTATCATCGTTCTTTTCATCTTGTTTATTTTTTTCCTCTCTACTGGATTGAAAGTAATGAATTTGTTTCTTTTTTACATTTCATAGCTGTTTATTTTTCTCCAGTAAAATTAATAAATCTGTCAATCTACTCGCATGGGTGGGTCTCTTTTTTAAAGATTAGATTGACTAGTGTTTAAGGCTTCTATTCTTTATTAGTTTGTTTGCTAGCATCCTTGAATGGTCTTCTGTTTCTTGACCGTAGTACTAATGTGGCTAGGTAATTATTGTAGATGAGATTTTCTGTCTTCATTGATCTGCGAAAATGTAATTTTCTATTTTTTTACTCTTTCCTAGGCTCGACACAACCATTTCAGGATCAGCTAAACAGGAAAGCAGTGAGGGAAGCCGCCTTTTCAAATTAATGGCCAAGTCTTTCTCAAAAAGATGGCAAAATGGAGAAATCAGCAATTTCCAATACCTAATGCATCTCAATACCTTAGCAGGACGTGGATACAGTGATTTAACCCAGTATCCTGTATTTCCATGGGTTCTAGCAGATTATGATAGCGAAAGTCTTGATTTGTCAGATCCAAAAACGTTCCGCAAGCTTCACAAACCCATGGGTTGCCAGACACCTGAAGGAGAAGAAGAATTTAGAAAACGGTTTGTGATGTGCATTTAAACTTTGAATACTGCATTTTTTCCTTGTGTTCTGCGTCATGCATCAAATTCTTTTTTGTTAACTAGCTATGGTTTCATGATAGCATAGTTGTATCGAATCTTTGCTTATCATGCATTCTTTTTTTTTCCTGCTCGATTTCAGATATGAGAGCTGGGATGATCCTGAGGTTCCAAAATTTCATTATGGTTCTCACTACTCAAGTGCTGGAATTGTTCTTTTTTACCTTATTCGCCTCCCACCATTCAGTGCTGAAAATCAGAAGCTGCAGGGCGGGCAGTTTGATCATGCTGATAGACTCTTCAATAGTATTAAAGATACTTGGCTAAGTGCAGCAGGAAAGGGAAATACTTCAGACGTAAAAGAACTAATTCCTGAATTCTTCTACATGCCCGAGTTTTTGGAAAATAGATTCAGCCTTGATTTGGGTGAAAAACAGTCAGGAGAGAAGGTTTGTGCCAGTTCAGGGTCTTTCAATAGTGTTTGAATTTACCACTTTCCTTTCATGTTGAGTTGATATACTTATATTTCCTGCATAACTTCAGGTTGGTGACGTCTTTTTACCTCCATGGGCTAGAGGTAGTGTCCGTGAGTTCATCCTTAAACACAGAGAAGCGTTGGAGTCAGATTATGTCTCAGAAAATTTGCATCATTGGATAGACCTCATCTTTGGGTACAAACAGAGGGGAAAGGTACATTACACAATATGTTCCTTTTGCTGCTAGTCAAGTAGAATGCAGAAATCAAAGTATTGTTATGTTATTTAATTTTCCTTTTCCTTCGCTGGAATGTTTATTCTCAGGCTGCAGAAGAAGCTGTGAATGTTTTCTACCATTACACATACGAGGGAAATGTTGATATTGATGCAGTTACCGACCCTGCAATGAAAGCTTCCATACTAGCGCAGATTAATCATTTTGGGCAAACTCCTAAGCAACTATTCCCGAAAGCCCATGTCAAAAGAAGAACGGACAGAAAAATTCCTCTCCACCCTCTGAAACACTCGATGCATCTAGTTCCTCACGAAACACGTAAATGCTCATCTTCGATAAGCCAGATCATTACTTTCCACGACAAGGTTCTCGTTGCCGGAGCCAACTGTTTCCTGAAACCTAGAGGCTATACCAAATACATAACATGGGGATTCCCAGACAGGAGCTTGAGATTTATGAGCTATGATCAGGATAAACTGCTATCAACCCATGAAAATCTCCATGAAAGCAACCAGATCCAGTGTGCTGGTGTTAGTCATGATGGGCGCATTGTGGTCACTGGAGCAGAGGATGGTTTAGTGTGCGTGTGGAGAGTAAGCAAGGATGGTCCCCGCGGTTCACGGCGTTTACGGTTAGAGAAAGCCCTATGTGCTCACACAGCTAAAGTCACATGCCTACGTGTAAGCCAACCGTACATGATGATTGCAAGCGGGTCAGACGACTGTACAGTCATCATATGGGATCTCAGTTCACTAAGTTTTGTGAGGCAGCTTCCGGACTTCCCAGTTCCCATTTCAGCAATCTACATAAACGACCTTACTGGGGAAATTGTAACCGCTGCTGGAACTGTCCTTGCGGTTTGGAGCGTCAATGGCGATTGCCTTGCTGTGGCTAACACATCGCAGTTGCCATCTGATTCGGTATTATCAGTAACAGGCTCAACATCTTCCGACTGGCTTGAAACAAGCTGGTATGTAACTGGTCATCAGAGTGGAGCAGTTAAAGTATGGCGGATGATACATTGTACTGATCCGGTTAGTGCCGAGAGCAAAACAAGTAGTAGCAACAGAACAGGGGGGCTGAATTTGGGTGATCAAGTGCCAGAGTACAAGTTGATTCTACACAAGGTTTTGAAATTCCATAAGCAACCGGTCACTGCTCTGCATCTCACGAGCGACCTGAAGCAGTTACTAAGCGGTGATTTAGCTGGACAGTTGCTTTCATGGACATTACCAGATGAGACATTAAGAGCTTCATTGAAACAAGCTTCATTGAAACAAGCTTCATTGAAACAGGCTTCATCAGTTTAGAATCTAAAGCAGAGACCAGTAAATCCCCTTTTGGTTTCTCTGACTATAATCGAAAGAGCTGGCCAGAGAACTTAAGGACAGGACTACATAGGAGGAAGCAGGCCAAAGTCTGAAGAAAGTGTTGGCTCTGTTGAATCTCTTACATCACTGGCTTGCAGGTAGAAGAAAGACAACATGGCGAGCCACTCTCAACTCTGTTTTGCTGGTGAGTTTTCAGGTTTGAGAAGGAGAAGGGGAAGAGGTTTGGTTTGAGAATTTGTGTAAATAGATCGGAAGATTGCAAGATTTACAGGGGAGTGTGTGTACTGTGTACAGTAATGGTATTTTTGCGGCCTTTTATTTTTGTTTTCTTACTTTAAATTATTTCTTCTTGAAAGCTGGGCATATTAGTATTTACAGCCCCATCTGTATCTGTATTTTCTCAGATGTAATTCTTGCATTATTTTACTAGTTTGTAACCTTTTGTATTCATGTTTTGCTTCAATGTCAATGGTAATTTTTTTTCTTCTTTGAGTAAGAGAGGGAGAGAGAGAGATTAGAGATATGGTTTGTTCGATTTAATTTTCTATATATTTTGGTCTAAAAGCTGGATCTCTATAGTTGATCAACAAGAAAACAAATATTCAGAACAAATTATAAAGAATTATAATTAAAAATTGNATGGTTTGTTCGATTTAATTTTCTATATATTTTGGTCTAAAAGCTGGATCTCCTATAGTTGATCAACAAGAAAACAAATATTCAGAACAAATTATAAAGAATTATAATTAAAAATTTAACAATTATTTATAAAGCAGTCCTTTTATCTTATTTGTTTGTTCTACTATTAAAAGGAATAATTAGTTCCTAGCCTTTTCTGTAAATAAAAATAATTTTAAAGGGCAATTGTCATAAAATAATAATAATTTTTTTGGAAATTTTTTACAGAAAAGAAAGATAATATACTATTTTTTACCAGAAAACCAAATACTCTCTTTCAAAAGATAAAAAAAAAATCTATTTTTAAAGNAATTGTCATAAAATAATAATAATTTTTTTGGAAATTTTTTACAGAAAAGAAAAATAATATACTATTTTTTACCAGAAAACCAAATACTCTCTTTCAAAAGATAAAAAAAAATCTATTTTAAAAAAAATTGTTCATTATTTTCTCTTTCTTGAAAAAAGACGGTCTCTTTTTTTGTTTCTTTTTTTTTGTCTTAAAGATTCGTTAATGTGTTTATTTTATATGATTCAGTATATACATCAATATGATATTAATGTTTCGGTAAATAAAAATGATTTTTCCAACTATCCAAATGGATATAAATGAACAATAATAAACTTTTTGTAAATTTTTACCAGAAAAAGAAGATAATATACCATTATAAATACTTTTAACATTCAGTCGTTTGGAAAAAAATCTGTCATAAGTTGAAAAAGATAAAGACAAAAGACAGAAGACAACATACAGAAAATAGGNTTCTTTTTTTTTGTCTTAAAGATTCGTTAATGTGTTTATTTTATATGATTCAATATATACATCAATATGATATTAATGTTTCGGTAAATAAAAATGAATTTTCCAACTATCCAAATCGATATAAATGAAAAAAAAAAAAAAAAGATAATATACCATTATAAACAATTTTAACATTCAGTCGTTTGGAAAAAAATCTCTGTCATAAGTTGAAAAGATAAAGACAAAAGACAGAAGACAACATACAGAAAATAGGAAAAAAATATGTTACCACTAGAGGTTTAAACAAAATCTTCCAAAAAATAGAAAAAAACGAGTAGTTTCTAAATTCTTCATTGATTACTTTTTAACTCCTCATAGAAAGGATTGTCTTTTTGTCTTTTTATTAAAAAGAAAAAAGAAAGAAATTTGGTGTATTAAAGATAAAAGATAAAGACAGAAAAGATTCAGCCATTCAAGGCCATATATATACACTTGGGAGACGTCAATTACTGGCCTTAGAAAATTAAAAACAGAACCTGCAACAAGTTTTGCCAAGCTCTCTTCTACAATACCAAAAGATGAACACTAAGCTATCACTTTCTCAGACCAAAATCCTCACTTTCGCTACACGGTTCAACGATACACGCACTCGAAGTCGCTCAAGCGTTTCCCCAACTCTCAGCTCAAAGCCCGTTTACTCCGGAGAACTCAAGGCTGCAAAAGAGACAACAAGAATCGAGCCATCGAATACAAAGAATGCGAGTAATGAGGACAGCTTCTTCTCGAGAATTGCAATTAACTATCTATCAAAGAGTCTTCAAGACGCAGCAGGTTCGTATCTCGTATCTATTCTATGAAAACTTAGTTTATTACAAAGATATATATACTTATTGAGGAAAGAAATCTGATAAAGTTTTCTTCAGGGATGACTAGTACTAGCAGCAAGAGTACCGATTATGATAGGTTAGTGGAGACGGCAACTAGGGTTGCGCGTAACTTTGACACCAAGCAACAACATGAGCTTGTTCTTAGCTCTTTGGACAGAGCATTACCGACAGTAATAAGCTCCTTGGTAAGTTCTTTTGCATTGACTATATCAAGTAATTGCATCAAACTATGAACGTATTACACTAGCATTTCTTGCTGAATTTACAGATCAAAATGCTTTTTCCACCTTCAAAACTCTCGAGGGAGCTCTTCGCGCTATTCACCACTATATCTTTTGCTTGGCTTGTTGGACCTTCAGAGGTAAGAAGACACTAGTTTTTTTAGTTGAAATTAACCAAAACAATTCATGATTTTTGATTTGGGAACTTTATTGTCAAGGTGAGGGAGACTGAGGTTAATGGAAGAAAAGAGAAGAGTGTTGTGTT
>OVBW01000490.1:7085-18377 GCA_900406355.1 Erysimum pusillum | reverse complement strand
TTGCTCGTGTAATTCCAAAAGAAAGATTGATGTGAATTTTCCTTAAGTAATGATGAGATTAAGCTTCTGTCCCTCCAAAAACGAATAAATTACACACCAATTTAAAGCCATTTATTCTCCACTACACATCATTGTTTCCCTTTATTAGGTTTAATTTTATATTCTTTCTTTAACTAATAATTTATTTATGTCTATAATTAAAGTAGCATCTAGAAGAAGACTACAACGATACTACTAAATATTTTCTTTTGGGATTTTGAAATGTGATTATGAAGGTTATATACATCGCTCAACATTCCTTTAGATATGTATACATTTTGTTACGTCATCACTTCAAAAATTATTAAGATAAACCCAAAAAAAACCAATGAAAGATAAACATTTAGCACAGTTAAGGAAACTAATATATTATGTTAAGCCTTAATCTTAGCCAAATATACTCAGATGGATACTATATAGAAAAAGAAAGAAAGAGCATTTAAAAGGGAAATCTTAACATCCATTTCTAACCATATTATAAATAAATAAAAATATCAATAGAGTATAGCATCCATCATTATTGCATATAGGCCATAATTCTTGTCTTCTCACCAATAATAACAAAAAGGTTAGTTTCTTGAGTGAAAAATGGGAATTGCGACGTCGACGATGGCGGCGAAGTTAGCCTTCTTCCCACCAGATCCGCCGTCGTACACGGTGGTGACGGACGAATCTACAGGCGAATCTACAGGGAAGATGAGGATATCGACGAACATGCCGCATCACCTTAGAGATGAGGAAATCGAAGTGGTGAAGATTGGGACGAGAAGAGGNGAAGTTAGCCTTCTTCCCACCAGATCCGCCGTCGTACACGGTGGTGACGGACAAATCTACAGAGAAGATGAGGATATCGACGAACATGCCGCATCACCTTAGAGATGAGGAAATCGAAGTGGTGAAGATTAGGACGAGAAGAGACAATGAGATCGTGGCGATGTATGTGAAGAATCCAACTGCTAAACTAACCGTTTTGTTTTCTCACGGCAACGCCGCCGATCTTGCTCACACTTTCTACATCTTCGCCGAACTACTTCAACTCAATGTCAATCTCATGGGGTTAGTTTTTATATATGCATGACCATCATTTTATTTTATGCATCTTAAATCCACTTGTTTTGATTCTATCGGTACTTGATACATATTGTTTATTTTTAGTTTGACCTTTTTGGGGGATAATTTTTGTTTCTATACTGTTCTTTTGAGAAAGAGACCAGATTCTATTTAATCAACCAAGGGATGGTAATTAACAAAATTTATATTTGTGATTTATCAATTTTAGGTTTGAATTCAACATAGGATTCCAAACTACATTCAGTAAAATAATCATTTTTATCACAAAAATTCAGGTCATTTTGTCAAAATTTCTTGGCTCGCTATTATTATTATTATTATTTTTTAATGTAAGACGCCGAAATTCTTTTAAACAAATGAATAAATTCAACAGTATCAGTATATTAATTAGATTAAAAAAAAAAGTAGGTTGGTGTACTTCACTACCGAGATAAATAAAGTATGTTTTTCTGCGAGGATAATTTTTCTTTTTGTTAAAGATTTTCTGCGATGATAATTGCAGATACGATTACTCTGGATATGGGCAGTCCTCTGGTAAGGTAAGTCATATATTTATTCCGATTATTTCAGATCACGCTTGTCTTTATTTTTTATTTTGGGAGTAGCGCGTCCATTTCATATTGAGTACAAAGAAACTTGATACTCCAAAAGGCAAATAAAATAACTTGATAGACCAAATCACATTTCTTTCAGCCCCAGATTAAATCATTGCCGTTTACTCTAATTAAGAAAATCACATGATTGTTGAATATATGATTTGTGTGTGATTTGGATCGTAATTTTTAAAGCCAAGCGAGCAAGAGACGTACGCAGACATAGACGCAGCATACAATTGGCTAAGAGAGAAGTACGGTACAAAAGATGAACGTATCATTTTGTACGGANCTCATGGGGTTAGTTTTTATATATGCATGACCATCATTTTATTTTATGCATCAGTCCATTAAATCCACTTGTTTTGATTCTATCGGTACTTGATACATACTGTATTGTTTATTTTTAGTTTGACCTTTTTGGGGGATAATTTTTGTTTCTATACTGTTCTTTTGAGAAAGAGACAAGATTCTATTTAATCAACCAATGAACCAAGTGATGGTAATTAACAAAATTTATATTTGTGATTTCTCAATTTTAGGTTTGAATTCAACATAAAATTCCAAATTACATTCAATAAAATAAGCATTTTTATCCCAAAAATTCAGGTCATTTTGTCAAATTTCTTGGCTCGCTATNCTTTTTTTTTTTTTTTTTTTTTTTTTTTTATGTAAGACGCATAAATTCTTTTAGTAAATTAATAAATTCAACAGTATCAGTATATTAATCAGATAAAGAAATAAAGTGTGTACTTCACTACCGAGACGACAGACCTTTAAATAAATAATATTTGGGTTCTTTTTAAAATAACATATTTTCTGCGAGGATAATTTTGTTTTGTTAAAGATTTTGTGCGTTGATAATTGCAGATACGATTACTCTGGATATGGGCAGTCCTCTGGTAAGGTAAGTCATTTATTCCGATTATTTCAAATCACGCTTTCTTTGTTATTTATTTTGGGATTAGCGCGTCCATTTCGTATTGAGAAACTTAGCTGAATAAGTGTATCATGTATAAACCCCAAAAGGCAAATAAAAAAACTTGNAAAAAAAAAAAAAATTAAAAAAAAAAAAAGAAAAAAAAAAAAAAAAAAAAAAAAAAAAAGATAGACAAAAGCACATTTACTATGATCAGCCCCATGATTAAATCATTGCCGGATACTCTGATCAAGAAAATCACATGATTGTTGAATATATGATTTGTGTGTGATTTGGATCGTAATTTTGAAAGCCAAGCGAGCAAGAGACGTATGCAGACATAGAAGCAGCATACAATTGGCTAAGAGAGACGTACCGTACAAAAGATGAACGTATCATTTTGTACGGACAATCCGTCGGAAGTGGACCGTCGCTTGAGCTTGCTTCTCGTCTTCCACGTCTCCGAGCACTTGTTCTTCATAGTCCTTTCTTGTCCGGTCTACGTGTCATGTACCCTTTCAAGCACTCCTTCCCGTTCGACATTTACAAGGTTCGACATTTACAATATTAATAATGTTATGGGAGCAATGATGACCCATAATAGTTTTGTTAAACTGATCATAAGTGTTTTTTTACTGCAGAATATTGACAAAATTCATCTCGTGGAGTGTCCCGTTCTTGTGATGCATGTAAGTGTATTTTCCATTACATAATAGATATAATCATTCTTTTTTATATATACGAGATTATAATAACAATTTTGGTATAATTGTCCTTGCGTGCAATGCAGGGAACAGATGACGATGTGGTGAATATTTCACATGGAAAACAATTATGGGAACTATGCAAAGAAAAATATGAACCCTTATGGCTTAAAGGAAGAGGCCATTGTGATATTGAGACGTCTCCTGAGTACTTACCTCACTTAAGAAAGTTCGTATCAGCCATTGAGAAGCTTCCAATTCCAAAAGTCCGACGCCATTCACTCGCTGAAGATCACAAGAAAGAGAAATCAACGAAGAATAGTAGTTGGATTGGATCTAGGCATAGCACAGAATGCCTTACTGCTAGAGACAAGTCAAGAAAGATTAGCATCGATCATCGGTTTGGGAAGGCGAGAAACAGCGTGGATAGCTCCGATCGGGCTAGAAATAGCTTCGACAGGTTACTTACTACTTACACCATTGATGTTCGAATGGTTCAATTATTGAATTTAGTTTTTGTTTTTTGAAGTTATCATCTTATACATGCAATCTTATAACTATCCAAATCTCTGGTTGTAGGTTGGGTGAAATGGTGAGATCAGTTCGGTTGTGTAATGTTGACTGTGTGAAGAATGCAGTTGCAGAGGTTTGATGATTGTTGTCAGAAGATTGTTTTTCTCGTTCGTTGGTTATATTCTTTGGAAAAGAGAAACATCTTTTGTATGAACATTTTTTTGTCTTTCTATAAAGCTATAAACATATGTATGTTCAAATCTGATATGATTTAGTTTTTTTTTTTTTTTTTGGTCGAAATTTGATATGATTTAGTTATCCAATAAAAATTAATCAGTTCTTAATTTCTTACTTTAATATATAAATTTTTCTTCTCGCAAAACCTTACCTTTTTTTTTCTTTTCTTTTTTGGCAAAACTTTACCTATATTTTATTATACCGAATATAAGATGGAACACATTCATTTTCCATAAATTCCTAATTTCCTATATAATCTGATCCTGCGCCACGCTTGCGCCACGTCAGCGCCACGTCACAACTGGTAAGTTGTTTGACTAAGCTCTGTTAAAAAAAGTGTATGTAATGCGTAGACAACACAAGCCAGGCGCAAGTTTTCAAAATCCAAGTGTACGCCACTCAGTAGATCTTTTGTTGCAATCTACTCGTTCAATATAAATAAACCCTATAACCTCAAAGACTTTTCAGTTTACACTAAAATGGCTTCTTCTCATCAAATTTACAAGCTAATGATCATTGCAATTCTTTTAATCTCCTTCATATTAACCACTCTCGCCGAAAATGCCGAGCTCGCAAGCGTTACTCATTGCAAATCCGGACCACAGACATCGTTTTGCCACAACAACAAAGACTCGACGAAGCTCAAAGTCATAGCTATCTTTTCTATCCTAGTGGCGAGTATAATCGGTGTTTCTTTACCCTTGTTTACCCAAACGGTTCCGGCGTTAGGACCAGACCGAAATCTTTTTGTGATCGTCAAGGCATTGGCCTCGGGAGTTATCTTAGCGACCGGTTATATGCACGTGTTACCTGACTCTTTTGACGATCTCAATTCCCCTTGCTTGCCAAAAAATCCGTGGAGGAAGTTTCCCTTCACGACCTTTATTGCTATGATCTCGGCTTTGCTCACGTTGATGGTGGATTCTTATGCCATGAGTTGGTATAAGAAGAGAACGTTGAAATCGCAAGCAAATGTCGTCGAATCCCTAGAGACTGGATCAAATGAATTGGAGAAAGAAAACAGGATTATAGCCGCCGCCGGGGACGCAAAATCTCAGCTTATTAGGCACCAAGTCATTGCTCAGGTAGGCAAAATCATTTACAATTTCTTTTATCCTTTTTCTGAAATTTATTACATTTCAATATTNAAATCTCAGCTTATTAGGCACCAAGTCATTGCTCAGGTAGGCAAAATCATTTGCAATTTCTTTTATCCTTTGTTGAAATTTATTGCATTTCAATATTTCATGAAACACACACTTTGAAACTAATTAATCGGTGCAGGTTTTGGAGCTAGGGATTGTTGTGCACTCGGTTGTAATCGGCCTTGCAATGGGAGCTTCGGATAACAAATGTACCATACGTTCTCTCATCGCCGCTCTTTGTTTTCATCAATTATTTGAAGGCATGGGACTTGGCGGTTGCATTCTTCAGGTAGCTAAATTATACCAACAATCAAATTAGTTAATAATCAACTAATTGTAGTATAGTTCTTATTGTATCANAGCTAGGGATTGTTGTGCACTCGGTTGTAATCGGCCTTGCAATGGGAGCTTCAGATAACAAATGTACCATACGTTCTCTCATCGCCGCTCTTTCTTTTCATCAATTATTTGAAGGCATGGGACTTGGCGGTTGCATTCTTCAGGTAGCTAAATTATACCAACAATCAAATTAAATTAGTTAATAATCAACTAATTGTAGTATAGTTCTTATTGTATCAACTGTTATAATATAGATTGGTGCTTTTTTGTTGTTGGTTTCTTAGGCACAATATGGAAAGAAAACAACCGGGACAATGGTGGTTTTTTTCTCGGTCACAACACCATTAGGGATCGTTCTAGGAATGTTGTTACAAACTGTATACAGCCCGACGAGTCCAACGGCATTGATTGTGGTCGGGGTCTTAAACGCGTGTTCGGCCGGTTTATTGAACTACATGGCACTTGTTGATCTATTGGGTGCAGATTTTTTGGGACCAAAATTGCAAGGGAACATGAAGCTTCAGACATTAGCTTATGTTGCTGTTTTTCTAGGTGCCGGAGGAATGTCTTTAATGGCCAAATGGGCTTAGAAAACGTTGAAAACTGAGCTGTTAGTATGTTACATTGGCTTATGTTGGTGTTTTTCTTAGGTTCCTAGGGTTAGTATTCAACTAATAAACCAGCTCACCCTTTGTTCGAGCGTGATCCAATAAAATTATGTTTCAATTTCAGCCTCACTATGTTACATTCCCATTTTTTTTCATCCAGTTACTAATATATATTTTTTATAGAGAAAATGAAATAGGAAAAAAAAAATGCTCATGCTAAGATCCACACAATTTACCCCAAAAAATGTCGGCTACGCAGCTAGAAAAATCTCAACAAACTCCGAATATTTAGAACGTAACTTTTTTTGTTTTTAATTCAAATGTTTGACCCTAGTCTTTTATTTTTTTAGCAAAATTCTCATAAATGTGTTAATAATTAAGCCGCTAATGTTTTATACGCAACCCGATTTCATATTGCATTTTACGATTGTGTTCTCCTTCTTGGCCTCTTCGCTAAATACTTTGAAATACAATTCATGGTAAAAACGAAGATAGCCAAAACAGCCATGATTATGCAAAGACGAAAAATAGACGTAAACCACTGTAGTTCGTGTATATTTTGAATTTTTGTGTTCTGATAGTTTTTGTTGGTCGAATTTGAGATCTAAATCTTAACACACGTTTAATTCCATATGTAATCATAAAACAAATTATTAATATTAATACATAGGCACATTACTGTATCAATTTGAACTTTGTGTTTTATTTTCTTACATTATAAGAAAAATAACATTTAGAAGAAAGATGAGTTAATTAAGCGGTTGGATTGTCGGTTTCTGCTTTATAACCATGGCATTTACACCTTCCACTATCGCAGCGGCAATCGACACAAGCCTCACACGCGATGTTCGTTAAACATTCTGTTTTCGTTTTGCATCTAAATGAGATTATGACATCCCCCTTCCCATTGGTTTCCTCCACAGACTCTGAAACTGCGAAAAAAACAAAGAAAACAATTCAATGAAAACACTTTAATTGTTTAAAGCGGCGGACCAGCAAAATATATATTGAGGTTAAAGGTAAAGAAACTAATTACCGGCCGCGGTGAAGACAAGAATGGCCAATAACACAGCCATAATTACGCGAAGATTGTTCATTTTTCTCTTTTGAGTTTTGAAACCGATTCCTTCTATAGAATACGAACAGAACGATGTATATTATTTCAGTTTGGTTTGTAATGACATGATTGTAGTATACATAGAACAACGAATATATATAGGAGCATGATGGGCTGTTGGATGATATAACTTGAAGGTAATGCTTTTTTTGGCAAAAAAAAAGAAAAAGAAAAAAGTAAAGTAAAAANGAACAGAACGATGTATATTATTTCAGTTTGGTTTGTAATGACATGATTGTAGCATAGAACAACGAATATATATAGGAGCATGATGGGCTGTTGGATGATATAACTTGAAGGTAATGCTTTTTTGGCAAAAAAAAAGAAAAAGAAAAAAGTAAAGTAAAAATTTAAATCGAAGAATAAGATACATGGCAAAGATATAATCATGTTTTGACCAGCTGGTCAACAATATAAAATTGATTGAATTGCATTTAATTAGTCAATCATGTATTATATCACTCCTGAATTGTTAATTACTCTAAGAATCATATTCGCTTAACTCATACTATGTATTAAATAACTTCCATGCTTCAAGAAACAATATATTAGCATCATGACCTCCATGCATGTAAAGTTAGGAAAAACTTTATCAATACGTATAGATAAAACTCTAAACCATTTTGACTAAAAAAACAAATCTAAACCATAAATTAATGATTAAATCTGGAAGTTTCATCAGGCAAAGGATATGGTTATATAGTGCTACCATTAACCATTAAATGAAACAAATATTATTAACTGAAATTTGGGGTGTCCAGTTAAATTTGAATATTTTTTTATATATGGGGACTTTTAAATTAAGAATGTTGACATAAAGAACTAATAGTTACTTATTTGATGGTAAAGAACAACAGCTGAATGTATATTTTCTAGTCTAGACAACCCAAATGGACAACTAAAATATGGAGAATGTTTGATTAATTGAATAAGTTCATGTTTACCTATGCAACCACATTATGTTTCATTCAATAATTAGTTTTTTCACCAAATGATAAATCAGAAATTTTATTTCAATTGAATTTTTTGCATTACAAGAAAACAAACGAGAAATTTAAAAAGAAAATGGGTAAATTAAGCAGATAATGGCGCAGCTGTTGGATTTTCCGTTTCTCCACCAAAACCATGGCATCTACATAATTTTTTATCACCTACTTTATCACATCGACAATCAACACAAGCTTCACAAGCAATGTTTGTGAAACAGTCCTCTTTCTTTTTGCATGTGAATGTGATTATGATCTCTTTCTTGGCTTCCACCACAGAGTTTGAAACTACAAAAAAAAGAAGTCAAATCAAAACACTGTTTTTGGTATGAAAACGATATATGAAATTGAATCTGAGGTAAAGAAAAACTAAATACAAGTCGCGGTAAAGACTAGAGCGGCCAAGAACACTGCAATGGTTACGCCAAGATTGTTCATTTTCTCTCCGATCTCTGAAACCGATTTCGTTTGTAGAATTTAGGTGTGAATAACTTTAGTTTAGTTTGCGATGGAATGATGGAAGAGTACAATAATAGGTATATATATAGAGCATGATGGGGTCAAGAAAGTTGCTTTGTTGCCTAAAATGTTTTACCTTTGACAATGTTTTTGTTAAATAACGCATATGTATATATGGTATGTTTGTAATATCCAATTAAATTACATAC
This sequence comes from Erysimum pusillum, assembly GCA_900406355.1. Classification (NCBI taxonomy): domain Eukaryota; kingdom Viridiplantae; phylum Streptophyta; class Magnoliopsida; order Brassicales; family Brassicaceae; genus Erysimum; species Erysimum pusillum. Next base: position 9,438 of record OVBW01000490.1, on the reverse strand, counting down.
TTTGTTAAATAAGGTGTCCTAAGAATCTATGGGTTTTAAAGAAATTAAATTTATCCCAAAAAGGAAGTGGTTACGTGGTTAGAAATCCCTTAGAAAAATCTATGACTTTTGTCGTTTGTCCAATTAAACTTTCGTAGTTTCGAGAAAGCTATTTTTTGCCGTTTCGAAGGTATCCTACGAATCTATGCCTTCTCTTTTTCCATATTGCTGGTTTAGTAAGGGCCATCCTAAAAACATAAAGTCCTGTTTTTATAAGTTAAAATTAGCTTTAAATATACAGAATTTGTGGTCATATATACAATTTTTTTGAAAATTTAATATGTACTTTCTTGATTCTTTTCAGCGATACTTTCTTGATTCTGCTTTCATAAAATACAAAATTTGTAAATAGATAATCATGTTATATATTATTTTAAACAACAGCACAAAAAAAACTTTTTTTTGTCAACAATACCTTTCNCGTAGTTTCGAGAAAGCTATTTTTTGCCGTTTCGAAGGTATCCTACGAATCTTTGCCTTCTCTTTTTCCATATTGCTGGTTTAGTAAGGGCCATCCTAAAAAAATAAAGTCCTGTTTTATAAGTTAAAATTAGCTTTAAATATACAAAAAAATTTGGTCATACATACAATTTTTTTGAAAATTTAATATGTACTTTCTTGATTCTTTTCAGCGATACTTTCTTGATTCTGCTTTCATAAAATACAAAATTTGTAGATAGATAATTATGTTATATATTATTTTAAACAACAGCACAAAAAAAACTTTTTTTTGTCAACAGTACAAAAAAAACTTTTTTTGTCAACAGTACCTTTCTTTTTTTTCGTTATCAAAAAAGATAATTACGTTATTTGTATTTTAGATCAAACCAACGCGGTGATTAGCTCATTTTTTCTTATGTGTGTGTTTCAATACTGTCAACCATATGTTATGCTATCTAAATTTTAAAGTAAAGTAAGGATTCTTTTTCCAACTCGCCAATTTGGATATGTTTTCTTATATTGGAGAGGATATGTTTGGTAGAGAGTTTTTGCAATAAGCTCTCCTCTATATATTGTTCTCAACTACCTCTCTGCCCAAAAGAGTTATCTTTTTCCTCTTCAACTCACGTAAACTCGCCATTTCTTCATTAACAGTTTATACGTTCACCGAATTTGCATCNCTACCTCTCTGCCCAAAAGAGTTATCTTTTTCCTCTTCAACTCACGTAAACTCGCCATTTCTTCTTTAACAGTTTATACGTTCACCGAATTTGCATCCATCAACATTTAAGGCAATTACATGTAGAGAAATCACATTTTCGATTGTATATACAGACTTTGTATTTGCACGTGGCCGGACAAATTTTGTCACAAGAAGAGTTTCCGTTGCAACGCACACACTGTTCCATGTCAGGTTTAGGACCAATCACTGATCTAGTAGGAACTTGAAGATCATCGCCACAGTCGCAAGAAGGACTTATGTAAGAACAAACGCATGGTTCTTGCCATCCTGTCACTATCGCATCAGATACCGAAAGTAAATCTGTATCCAAAAATATTTAAAAGTTTAGTAAATGTTGCCGAATATGTAAAATCGATATTTCACATTCAAAACTATGGTATGTCCGTATGTGTAACGTATTCTTACAAGACGCAACACTAAGAGCGAATACAATGTGAAAGATAAGTCTCGCCATATATTTGAAGTCTTTTTAATGCGGATAAAATTTTGATTGATCATCTTTATATATATAGAAGAGAGCTTATTGCAAAAACTTTGACTATTTGTAATAAACTTAAGAATTTTTTTAAAAAAAACTAATTTTGGTAAGAACAATATAATTAAGTAATTTCATTTTAGTCGATTGACTTATAAGTTTAAAAGCTATGTTGAACCGTCATTATGGTAATACTATAAGATTTTGAAATTTAATGTTGACTTATCAAGTAAGGGAGTCAAAGTAAGGAGTAACCTACCCATTTAATCTAAATTCACATCGAAAAGGTATATATCCATTTTTCTTTTGTCAGTTTGTGGCGGATATGAATTCTTACCGGCCTAAGAGAAATTTAAAACAACATAAAAGGATCAGCCACATATCTCACTGATTAAATAAGGAGAGACATCTAGAATTAGATCGCATGAGTAAAGAACAATATAAAGGTCTTACCCACAAAAAGTTCATTTCCTGCCGAAAAAGAACATTATAAAGTTTTATTTCATTTATATAAGGAATCCAAAATATATAAAGAAATCAAGATATGTTCGTACGTATGTGTAAACATAGAATATGAATGGATATGTATGTCTTGATCTAAAATAGAGAGGCATGATTTGACCTAAGCATAATATCATCTAGAAATGATTCGGACT
>OVBW01000488.1:5135-22034 GCA_900406355.1 Erysimum pusillum | reverse complement strand
CATTTGTTACATGAAACTGATATTTTTCATCAAAAATAAAATTTGAATTTCGACTAAATAAAATTTTATTTTTGGAAAATTTATATGACAAAGGATGCATAACAGACACAAGATCGAAGATAAATGAAGTTATGAATGAAGAATTCTCTGCGGAATTGAAGAAGAGAGGACTTTGTGTAGTTCCTTTGTCCATGTTATCTAACTTTATTGCTTGATGATTTTTTTATTTTATTTTTCAAGTTTTAACAATTATCATTATTTAACTATTCTTCTGATTCTTTGATGTAAAATTGTTACCAACTTCCCTATACAAATATTGATTATTTGATGTAAAATTATGGCGCCAAAAATTATTGTACAAAAATTGTTTTTCTTCTCAACATCCCTATACAAATAATGAGAAAGATTAAAAGAATTCAGTAGGGAATAACTAAATTTAAAAATTCCTTGAATATTCAAAGGTAAATGTGAATGAAAAAGAACCAGATGATCATTTCATTAGTGCGCTGTCGTTTGGGAGGACAAGGTAGTGAAGTGTTGTTAGGAGACCTGTAGATATGAAGCAAAAGTGATCAGAAGCATAGAAGAATACCATCACAGATTAAAGCAGGGTTTCTACCTGGAAGGTTACGCCATGATTTTCCTTTGAAAATAAGAATCTACTGTAAGGTTCAGTCCATTTAGGAAAGGAGAGGTCCAACGGAACTTTGATTGGGAGCTCCGTAATTCGAATATTACCATCATCAATCTCATATAGACACCACTTTCTTTATTGAGATATATATAGTTTTCTAACATTTGTTTATTTTTGAGTTTATTTAGGGGTTTTTTTGTCTTGGATGGCGCGGAAGATAAAATAAGGGATGGAAAATCCATGGACAATGTTACATCCGAGGTAATAAGAAACATTTGTTACATGAAACTGATATTTTTCATCAAAAATAAAATTTGAATTTCTGAGTAAATAAAATTTTATTTTTGGGAAATTTATAGGACAAAGGATGCATAACAGACACAAGATCGAAGATAAATGAAATTATGAATGAAGACTTCTCTACGAAATTGAAGAAGAGAGGACTTTGTGTAGTTCCTTTGTCCATGTTATCTAACTTTATTGCTTGATGATTTTTTTATTTTATCACTACAAAAAAAGTGCTAGATTACATCATTTATTTTGAATATTTACATCACTTATAAATGATGTTAACGTATTTTACATCATTTAAATAAGTGACACTGAATTTGTCGATGCAAATAATTTACATCAGTTTATTAACAACTGATGTGAATATAAAAAATATTTATATCAATTATTGCAATTGATGTTAGTATTTATATCAGTTAATATAAATGATGTTAGTATTTGCATCAGTTTATTAAAATGATGTTAATATTTACAACGATTATAATAAGTGATGTTAAGTGTTTATATCAATTTTAAATAATCGATGTTAAAATTAATAAAATAATTTAATTTTTACGAAACAAATTTAATTTCTAAGAAACAAATATTATTTAATTATTACTTAATATGAAATCAAACAATTAAATTTATTTGAATAATAATTGTTTATTAAACTTCATATTTTTTGACATCATCAAAAACCCAATGTCTCTATATATAGGGAACTTAGAAAGTCCTTTTTTTCTGTGGGAGCGATGTGGGACGTTGGTACTTTAAACTAGCAATTACATCATTTTTTACAAGTGATGCTTAATCATTCATTAGCATCACTTGTTATTGATTTAAGTTTTATATCATTTTCTAAATGATGTAAATTCATATATTTATATCAGTATTTTGAAAGTGATGCAAATAGAATTAAATTTCCATCAATTTTATTGAATTGATGCAAAATTAGTTAATACTAACATCACTTATTATAATTGATGTTATATCATTAATATTTGAATCATTTGTAAATAAGTAATGTAAAATAGTATCACTTAGTTTTATGATACTATTTAAGTGATGTAATCTAGCCATTTTTTTGTAGTGTATTTTTCAAGTTTTAATTGTTATCATTATTTAATTATTCTTCTGATTCTTTGATGTAAAATTGTTACCTATTATTGACAAGTGAAATGTATAGACAATCGAATTTCATATTGAAAGTTAAACTCTTTGCTTGTTTGTCAGATTCGTGGGAGAGAATCGACATAGCTTATGAAAAAAATTCTTACAGTTTTGCTAACAGAGACGAGTTTTGCTAACAGAGACGAGTTACGGTATCACCTCGAAAAGATATCCAACAAGTCCATAATGATCAGCTACATACAATTTCATAGCCAATCCTTTTAGCATAGTTTGGTCCTAACTTAAAAAAGTGACATAAATCAAATTAAAATAACTGTCATCTGAGAGAAAACACCTTGAATATATATACTGTGTTTTAGAAAAGAATTGCGCGCATGTCGACATAAACAATAGTTTGACATACTACAAAATCGCGTGGTAAGAGAAAACATAACATGTTAAAAGAAAAAAATACCACTACATCAGAAAAACTTACATGAATTTTGGAAAAAACGTCACAAACAACTGGATTTTCAACGTTGGAATTCCTCGAGAATCGAGAAAATATTAAATTCAGCTAACGCAAAGATCCGGTATAAGAGAGAGGAGAACCGATGAGAGGGATATTCGGTCTTTGGAGAAAAAGAGGCGGGAAACAGAAGAAAAAAATTCAGGAAATGAAGGATGAAAATTAAAAATGAAAAGATTATTTCAGTACTTCTATATACCTCTGTGACAAAACACTATAACTCAATTATTTTGTGCATACTTTTTGATTTTGTAGTCAGTTAAGTTACTACATATATCCATTTATTATTTCCTTTTTAGTTTTAATTTAAAAGAGTACGATACAAAAAGTTATTAGCGGACTTAAAATTCCAAAGAGGATAAAGGCCAGTATTTAGATGGTCTAGAGTTGGCCCTGATCATCATAGTGCATTGTGAAAGGAAAGCCTTCGTGATATCATTCCGCGTTTGGAAACTAGCTCGTTGAAAGACATACCCGTAAAAATGTTTCTATGTTTTTAGTTATTGCAACCTCTCTATAACTTGATAAACTCGAAACCATCAATCGATAATCGATTCAACCTTTATGTTGTGCTTTCGTCTTTACAATTTTTGTCGACAGAACAAATCAAACTAATCGAGCTGAATACTGTCTAGTTTCTTCTCAACTCGATTGGTTTTCCATTATTTTGAATTCAAATTAATTTACATTAATTTCATCCATTCCATGGAAAGCACAACACAATGGTGAATATTATTGGTGATTCCGAAAATTACCCACGGCTCGACTAAAAGTGAGGAAAAAAATTAGCAATTACGCTTTCCAGGACGTGTCAAGTGAAGTTCATACTATTTTTAGCAACAATAATGTTGGTACTACTCGTAGTGGTCTTTTTTATTCATCATATATTCATAAACTAATTTAGCCTGTTGAGTTGAATCTTATACACATACATGATTGATACATTACTTATGAATATATATATATACTCATTTTGTATTTTAACCTTCTTTCTGAAATATTAAAATTCCTTCTTCTTTAAGTGACCCCTTAAAAAAAAAGGTGCGCAAAGATATTGCGTAAGCACACTAATATGATGAAAGATATTGCGCAAGCACACTGTTTTACAATATCGGAACTTAAATCAGTCGACAAATGGAGAATTGTTATTTTAAATAATCAATTTGACAACCAAAATTGGAGAATCTATGTTGATTTCTTTCCCGTTTCCACATACTTTTGATCATGTAATTCATATACTTTGTACATTATACTTTTAGAGGATTATAAAGAAGTTGATTTATATATGAACATACTACTTTTAAATGAAACCCCATTTTAGCCTACGTAAATGATATATTATCTTAAGATAAAAATTGGTTTCTGTTCTGGTTTTTAGGTCTTTTTCTTTGGAGAAATATGTTTCGTCTCCGAGAAATTAAACTATTTAGTAGCATCATCTATGAACTAGAGAGTAGATGACATGTGTGTAAAGAAATTAGAGATAAAATGATTTTTAAGAGACGGCAAGATACAAAAATTAAGATTGTGATGAGAGAGTACTTGGTTCTTACTTCTTGAAATAAACAAATTTTTGGTCAATGATCAAGACATGTAATTCGTGGGGAAGTAGTAATAAAGATTCAACGAGAATGTGGATTATAACGTGGCAAGCAGGCGAAAAGAGTCTTCTTCTTTTTTTCAAAACTAATTGAATAAACGAAGCGTGATGAAGGTAGGTTAAGGCCAAATAACAAAAAGCGACGTATATAACTAGTCCATGGTTTTTTTTTTTTTTTTGGGTAGAATCCATGGTTAGTTTATAATAAATCAATGATTTGTATAAATTAGTTGGTCCACGATTCTTGAACCTTTTGAGTCCGACGTACAGGACAATTTTCATAAAAAATACTTTTGGATTAAATGAGAATAGTTTGATGTAAATATTGTATATTTGGGTTTAAATTAAATAGTTTGATGTACACCTCTAGTCTTATTTGGTTTTTAATTACAGTAATACCATTTTCGAAGATGTAAAATGTGTGAACTGAATTTCGATTTTTATCTTATAAATATAAACTACGCACTCTTCGTAATTTTAATTAGGTGACGCAAAAATGTATGACGTTAGACGATGCGTATGCATGTTAAGGTGTCAAATTTTTTACCTAGACATGCTTTTTATTAGTTATTTATTGTGTTTTAAATATTATCGTCTGATGATTTCTCCTCCTGATTAACTTTTTCTTGCTAAAATCAACAAATTTTGAAGTGTCTGATTTTTACTAACCTTCAAACGCTCATAGTATAAACTCGACCCTCTTCTAATCATTGCTGGAAAAAAACTATTAGTTAAAATCAATATCAAGATTCAATGAGAATTTTAAATACCAAAAGATAAAATCAGACTTTTCATTTTTTTTAAAGATTATCGACGTAAAAATTGGAACACTAACAGAACTCATAGATTCATAAGAGAAAAAAAAATAGACAAAATAGTATACTTATAGTATATTTAGAACATGTTGATCAGTTGAAATAATATCAAAAGTTTTGGATCGATTCACATCTTTGTTTCTACAAATCCAACCTGCGATTTTAAATAAAACTAAACACCATTAATATTTCAATAAAACTATCATGTCATAATTAAATCAAAATATCAAAGCAAAAAAAAATGTAGGGGTTAGTAATTTAGTATGATGTTAAAGTGAATATCAAGCAAGGTATTTATATAAAATTAAGAGGCGGTATATATTAGGAAACTAAAACTAAAAAATTAACATATTATCAAACTTTTCTTATTTATATTTTTACAAAACTAAATTTTTATTTGTATTTTTTCGGTTAAGTACAATTTTCCTTTTTACGATTTAACATATTTAATATATAAACTCAAATATCTATTTTTGTAAAACTAACTTTTTTATTTGTATTTTTGCTGCTATATAGATTTTTTTTTTTGTAAGAGATATCAAATTTAACATATATTTTCAAATATTTTAGCAAATTTATTTGTTAGGAAACTAAAACTAACCTTTTTTATTTGTATTTTTGCTGCATCTTTTTGATGTTAGGTAGAATTTTCCTTTTTACAATTTAGCATATTGAAAATTTTCCTTTTTACGATATAAGAAAACCTTTTCACTATTTAAGAAAATTTTGACTAATTAAATTTAAATAAGTAATAACATGGAGCTAACATATTTTCTTTTTACGATATAACATATTTCAATTTTCCTTTTTATTTATTAGGAAACTAAAACTAACTTTCTTTTCATACTAACACTAACTTTTTTTTTGTATATATAATTTTCCTTTTTATGGTTTAACATATTGCAAATTTTCATTTTTAATTATAAGGAAGCTAAAACGAATTTTTTTTTTCAGTCCTGTTTATGATTTAACATATTGTAAATTTTTCTTTTTATTTATTAGAAAACTAAAACTAACTTTGTTTTTCATACTAACACTAACTTTTTTTCAACTAACTTTTTAAATTTGTCTACTACGTAATATTTTAGAAAGCTTACATTTTTTTTGTACGAGATATCAAATTTAACATTTATTTTCAAACATTTTAGCAAATATATTTGTTAGGAAACTAACACCAACCTTTTTTATTTGTATTTTTGCTGCATCTTTTTGATGTTAGGTAGAATTTTCCTTTTTACAATTTAGCATATTGAAAATTTTCCTTTTTACGATATAAGAAAACCTTTTCACTATTTAAGAAAATTTTGACTAATTAAATTTAAATAAGTAATAACATGGAGCTAACATATTTTCTTTTTACGATATAACATATTTCAATTTTCCTTTTTATTTATTAGGAAACTAAAACTAACTTTCTTTTCATACTAACACTAACTTTTTTTGTATATACAATTTTCCTTTTTATGATTTAACATATTGCAAATTTTCCTTTTTAGTTATAAGAAAGCTAAAACTAACTCTTTTTTTCAGTCCTGTTTATGATTTAACATATTGTAAATTTTTTTTTTTTTTTTTAGAAAACTAAAACTAACTTTTTTTTTCATACTAACACTAACTTTTTTTCAACTAACTTTTTAAATTTGTCTACTACGTAATATTTTAGGAAGCTTACATTTTTTTTGTACGAGATATCAAATTTAACATATATTTTCAAATATTTTAGCAAATTTATTTGTTAGGAAACTAAAACTAACCTTTTTTATTTGTATTTTTGCTGCATCTTTTTGATGTTAGGTAGAATTTTCCTTTTTACAATTTAGCATATTGAAAATTTTTCTTTTTACGATATAAGAAAACCTTTACACTATTTAAGAAAATTTCGACTAATTAAATTTAAATAAGTAATAACATGGAGCTAACATATTTCCTTTTTACGATATAACATATTTCAATTTTTCTTTTTATTTATTAGGAAACTAAAACTAACTTTCTTTTCATTCTAACACTAACTTTTTTTTGTATATACAATTTTTATTTTTATGATTTAACATATTGCAAATTTTCCTTTTTAGTTATAAGAAAGCTAAAACTAACTCTTTTTTTCAGTCCTGTTTATGATTTAACATATTGTAAAAACTTTTTTTTTCATACTAACACTAACTTTTTTTCAACTAACTTTTTAAATTTGTCTACTACGTAATATTTTAGGAAGCTTACATTTTTTTTGTACGAGATATCAAATTTAACATATATTTTCAAATATTTTAGCAAATTTATTTGTTAGGAAACTAAAACTAACTTTTTTATTTGTATTTTTGCTGCATCTTTTTGATGTTAGGTAGAATTTTCCTTTTTAAAATTTAGCATATTGAAAATTTTTCTTTTTACGATATAAGAAAACCTTTACACTATTTAAGAAAATTTCGACTAATTAAATTTAAATAAGTAATAACATGGAACTAACATATTTCCTTTTTACGATATAAAATATTTCAATTTTTTTTTTTATTTATTAGGAAACTAAAACTAACTTTCTTTTCATTCTAACACTAACTTATTTTGTATGTATACAATTTTCTTTTTTATGATTTAACATATTGCAAATTTTCCTTTTTAGTTATAAGAAAGCTAAAACTAACTTTTTTTTTCAGTCCTGTTTATGATTTAACATATTGTAAATTTTTTCTTTTTATTTATTAGAAAACTAAAACTAACTTTTTTTTTCAGTCCTGTTTATGATTTAACATATTGTAAATTTTTCTTTTTATTTATGAGAAAACTAAAACTAACTTTTTTTTTTCATACTAACACTAACTTTTTTTCAACTAACTTTTTAAATTTGTCTACTACGTAATATTTTAGGAAGCTTACATTTTTTTTGTACGAGATATCAAATTTAACATATATTTTCAAATATTTTAGCAAATTTATTTGTTAGGAAACTAAAACTAACCTTTTTTATTTGTATTTTTGCTGCATCCTTTTGATGTTAGGTAGAATTTTCCTTTTTACAATTTAGCATATTGAAAATTTTCCTTTTTACGATATAAAAAAACTTTTTCACTATTTAAGAAAATTTTGACTAATTAAATTTAAATAAGTAATAACATGGAGCTAACATATTTCCTTTTTACGATATAACATATTTCAATTTTCCTTTTTATTTATTAGGAAACTAAAACTAACTTTCTTTTCATACTAACACTAACTTTTTTTGTATATACAATTTTCCTTTTTATGATTTAACATATTGCAAATTTTCCTTTTTAGTTATAAGAAAGCTAAAACTAACTCTTTTTTTCAGTCCTGTTTATGATTTAACATATTGTAAATTTTTTTTTTTTTTTATTAGAAAACTAAAACTAACTTTTTTTTTCATACTAACACTAACTTTTTTTCAACTAACTTTTTAAATTTGTCTACTACGTAATATTTTAGGAAGCTTACATTTTTTTGGTACGAGATATCAAATTTAACATATATTTTCAAACATTTTAGCAAATTTATTTTTAGGAAACTAAAAATAACCTTTTATATTTGTATTTTTGCTGCATCCTTTTGATGTTAGGTAGAATTTTCCTTTTTACAATTTAGCATATTGAAAATTTTCCTTTTTACGATATAAGAAAACCTTTTCACTATTTAAGAAAATTTTGACTAATTAAATTTAAATAAGTAATAACATGGAGCTAACATATTTCCTTTTTACGATATAACATATTTCAATTTTCTTTTTTATTTATTAGGAAACTAAAACTAACTTTCTTTTCATACTAACACTAACTTTTTTTCAACGAACTAACTTATTAAATTTGTGTACTACGTAATATTTTAGGAAGCTTACATTTCTCTTTTTTTTTTTTTGTCAATCACGAAGCTTACATTTCTCTATTACATAATATTTTAGAAAATTTATATTTTTCTTAAGCTTACATTTCTTACTACGTAATATTTTTGAAAAAATTACATTTCTCTTATTTTACATTTCTCTACTACCTAATATTTTAGAAAAATTTACATTTCTTTTATTTCCAAATTATTTTCTTCATTTGAAATGTTAATTACTGAGGTGGCTAATCGTGATTAGTCATCTAAAATCTTATGTGGACGGCTTTAGAAGCATTTAGCCTCAACTTTTATATAGTTTAGATTAGATTTCGTCATGGTGAAAAGAAGATTGATGATAATGATGTTAATTTGTGGTTGCCAGTAGCGAATATTCATAAGTACTTATCGCGTGATAGGTTATCAAAAGAATTGTATATAAGTAAAAGATAAGAAAAAGTAATGGAGGAGAGATAATATAGCTAGTCACATAGAGTTTATGATGGTTGATGACAAAACTAAATAAATAACTGAAGTTAATGATTACCACTCTGTTGCTCAAAGTTAGTGATTAGTTTTTAAACAATAGTGGATTCTAAAACTAAAACAAATTTTAATGTAATATATCTGGTTATATACACTTATACCAATGATCCAAAGATCAAATGTGATACAGAAATTAGTAATGTAGCAAAGATGATATACTACTAAACCCAGAATGTCTCAGGTGTTGAACATAGACTTTTAACCATTAGTATGTCATGATCTATTTTAAAATTCTCAGATACTCGATGTCAATGAGTGAATCTTGTGGTTTAATTAGGTCATCGCTTAAAATATGCATCTCTTTTATAAACGAAATCAAACATTATTGAAAGTGCACTTTTTATTGGGTTGATTTTTATGACGACAATATAATATAATCTGAGAAGGATTAGATTTAGCAACGAGAAATGTGAAACGTGCACAATCACATTATCCACTAACCCACGAGAAGGTCGACCACTTTCCCTCCTTGTCTTATTCTTGCATATCAAGAAATTAACCAAACTACCTTATACAACTTTAGTCCTAAGATTTTTTTTTTTTTTTTTTGGTCATCGATTATTTTGTTTGTTTATGCAAATAAAAAAATATTTAAATTATTAATTTTGTTTTTTTTTCTTCTTTACATTTTTATTTTGTAGAAATTGTTTGACATAAAAAAAAAGTTTTAAGACTTTATAAAATTTGAAATTGAAAGTTCATACGTAAATGTAAAGACAAATGTTTCACAAAACGAAACATATCTCTTGTTGTGAATTGTGTGACCCTTTAGTTTTCCTAACTGAAAAAGCACATATGTCTAAGATCCATAGCTAGTTGGTATATAAAACTAAAACAATATTAAAAACAAATAAAATACTTAAACAAAAAGGACAAACGGACCAAAATGTGCCACACCTCCAACTTCCATGATCTAAATCTTAATTTCTCTTTACTATATAACTGAACGCCTATTCTATAACAAAATCATTTGCCAACAAAATTACAAAAGTCTCAGCTTTAGATTACGCACACCTCTCTCTTTTACATACCCCTCAAACACTTCAATATGGAGAACTCTGTAAACAACCGCATGAGACAAAGAGTATTCTCCCATCACCAAATGATCAGAACGATAGAAGATCAAGAAGAGTGGATAGATAGTCTACTTTGAAGATATTGATCATGACAATGAAATGGTGGAGACCGAAGAAGAAATGAGTCATTACTACGATAATGATTTCTCAATGATCTCGGACGCTTCATCTCCTATCCACTCCACAAGGATTAATGTTGTTCGTCGTCGAAAGGCTACCAACATCAATACTAACCCAAAAAAGATAGAAGAATCATTCCTCAACACAATAAAGAAGAAGAAAAAGAAGAACAACAAAAGGGAGAGGAAGAAGAAGATGAAGAAGACACAGCTTCTTCTCCTTCTAATAAAACCAAGGTTAGATACATAACAGACACAGGATCGAAGATAAATGAAGTTAATAATGAAGAATTCTCTGCAGAATTGAAGAAGAGAGGACTTTGCGTAGTTCCCTTGTCCATGTTATCTAACTTTATTGCTTGATGATTCTTTTTTTTCATAACTGTTGTCACTATTTTTTTATTCTTCTGATTCTTTTATGTAAAATATTTATTGAGAAATGTATAGAAATCGAATTTCATATTGAAAGTTAAACACTTTGCTTTTGTTTGTCAGATTCGTAAGAGCGAATCAAAAGTGAGACACAGATTATGACAAAGTTTCTTCAGACCGTTTATTATTACAGTTTTGCTATGTACACTACTTACTATGGTCTGCAACTGAAAAATACAGAGAGCTTAGGAGATGATTACAGAGACGAGTTTTGGTTTCTCGGGTTCTCATTTCTTTTCGGGAAGCTTCTCCAGCAACTCCGGTATTACCTCGAATAGATCTCCAACAAGTCCGTAATCAGCTACCTACAATCGCATAGCCAATCCTTTTAGCATAGTTTTGTCCTAACTTAAAATTGACGACGAAGAAGGGTCTCTAGTATGTTTGTTACCTGGAAAATAGGTGCATCCGCGTCTTTATTAACCGCGACAATCACCTTAGAATCCTTAATTCCAGCTAAGTGTTGAATGGCTCCTGAAACACCAAACGCCATGTATAGCTCTGGAGCTACTATTTTACCCGTTTGTCCCACCTGACGATACACAAACAAACAAACAAACTCTTATTGGATGTCGTCGAAAGCCCTGAAATGGAAGGAAAAATCAAGCAAAGATCCAAAAATATTACCTGAAGATCATTAGGAACATATCCAGCATCCACAGCAGCACGAGTTGCACCAACTGTACGAACCAACCGTTATATGAGATGAGATAGGAAACCCATTTGAGAGAAACAGATTCCCCCATACTCATTGGTGATTAGGATAAGCATATATACTAACCTGCCCCACCAAGTTTTTCTGCAAGCTTTTCAATCATTTTAAAATTCTCAACACTCTTCAACGCTCTTCCACCAGTTATCACAACACGTGCACTTCCAAGATCAGGCCGTTCTGTATCCTGAGATGAACGTCCCATGTATCTAGATTTGCTGGCAGAGTCTGCAAAGGGGAATGTAAAACTCAGTTTCTTAAAAACGAAACCAAAGTTTAGAACAGAAATGCACCAAAACGAAACCAAAGTTTAGAACAGAAATGCACCAAAACGAACCTTCTTTGAAGTTTGAGAGATCAATCTGAGAGATAGTAGCTTTCTTTGACTCGGAGTCTGCTGTAATTGGGGTGACAGGAAAAGATGTCGATCTAATAGTCAACATACAAGGTCCCCCACCAGTATAACGAACTGTACACAAAGCGTTTCCTGCATATATAGGCCTAACACAGATTAAAAGCTCGGCTTCAGTTCACATTTCCAGTAAGTTCAGCAACACACATCATAATCCAACAAGAACAAGAGAGAGAGCTGGAAGGTACCTGATAAACTGATTGGATCCTAAGATTTTGACAACATCAGTAATAGGAGAAACATCTAAAAGAGCAGCAACACGGGGTAATATATTCTTGCCAAACGAACTCGAGGAAGCAAAGATGTGTGAGTAATCTCCTTGTTGGCGAACAAAGTCAACCAATTTAGCCCAAGGTTCAGCCAGAGGATACTCAAATTTATCAGAATCAGCAACAAGTACCTAAAAAACATACCAACATTGAGGCCACAAGCAAAAAGAAAGCACATGGAAGAAGTGGGAATGTAGTTAGTTAACCTCGGAAACAGAAGGATGACAAGAGGCAGCTTGAGCAGCAGCTTCTTGAAGAGAAGAACCAGAACCAGCCAATAACAAAGAAATCGAAGAGCTTTCACCCAAAGAATTAGCTGCAACTACTGTACTCACTGTCTGAGGTTTGATAGAACCACTCTCATGTTCTGCTAGAATCAGAGTGCTTATCTATAAAATGCACACAACACACACAATTCTATTGTGAATTTCTCAGAACAAGAACAACAAAATGATTATCTCAGAACAAAAACAACAAAATGTTCCCACTTGAGTAAAATTAAAAAGTTGTCCTTTTTATTATCCAGGAGCTGATAAAATTGAAATCACCACATAGACTGAAACTGTATCACTTCCGATTCTTTTACAAAATGAATAAAAAATCAGGAATTCATTTTAATCATAGATGTTGGAGATTGAAAAATAAAAACATACGCAGCGAGAGAGATTGGTGATGGATCCAGAAGAATTTGAGGCCACGAACTTGTTCTTCGTCAGAGCTCTGAGTAGAAAAGTTCTCATCATCGTTGCGTCTTCTGATTGGTTTCTCCATCAGATCGGAAAAAGAAATAAACGAAACTAAACCAAAACGCCGCCGTTTAATAACTTGTACTATAGTTCAACTGTAACGGCGTCGCTTTAATAAAATGAGAAACGACACCGTTTTGTTTACTGCGACGGCGTCGTTTCGTAATTAAAGTGTATTTCATATGTTTTTTCAAGGATTAAAAATTTATTCTTTGACTTGAGGAAATGGTCAAAGATCAAACCTGATTACTTCATTTCCATTTGTAGATTTAAAGATACAAATTTGACAAAATTCCTATTCTAATTTTTATAGTACGATGATTCCTTTCTATTTTATTTCCTTGTTAAGACGAATGAGAAGCAAAAAAATCTAAACTTTAGATGATGAAACTTTCATTTCCAATTGTTTAGCTTAAGTGAGATCACAACAAGTTTAGGAAACAGAGTCGGAGATACAGAGAGAGAGACTCTTATTGTTGAGATCTGCTTCTGTAATATTTCATTTATTCTGTGACGCAGCCATGTTTTCCACCACCAAGATCAAGTCTGTTGATTTCTACAGGTACAAGCCCCTCTTCTTTATCTTTCTTTCACATTTCCTCTTTCGTGTTACAGTTTTAATGATAATTCTCGATATTGGATTTGATGCACATGCAAAAGTTTGGACCTTTTTAAAATATGTGTAACAGTTTGTTGAATTATGCATTGTGAGCATTTTAAATTGGTCCTGTCTTCTCACTTTTCACTTGTGTTGTCTGGAGTTAGAGCTGAGTGTAATTGTGTTGTCCTGATTTGTTCTTCAGGAAAATCCCAAGAGATTTGACAGAAGCATCTCTCTCTGGTGCTGGATTATCCATTGTAGCTGCCCTTGCTATGTTGTTTTTGTTTGGAATGGTAATAATCATCTCTGCCTTGTTTTATTCTTCCAATTTTTTATATGTTTTCAGATTCTGTGAT
Source organism: Erysimum pusillum (assembly GCA_900406355.1). Classification (NCBI taxonomy): domain Eukaryota; kingdom Viridiplantae; phylum Streptophyta; class Magnoliopsida; order Brassicales; family Brassicaceae; genus Erysimum; species Erysimum pusillum. The sequence continues at coordinate 7,979 of OVBW01000488.1, read as the reverse complement.
CTATTGCTCTCTTTTGTGTGAAGAATAACATATGCTTCTGCATTGGTGTAATGATTTTGACTGTTGGTTTAACTTGCAGGAGCTGAGTAATTATTTGGCAGTTAGCACTAGCACATCTGTAATTGTTGACAGAAGCTCTGATGGGGACTTGTTAAACATTGATTTCAACATCAGGTAGGTAGATGAATATAATGTGTTAGGGGTTAGAATGAACAACACCAAGTACGCCATTTTGTCACACTATCATTCCTTCTTATTTGTTTATGGATCAATCGTATTTCGAATACTGGTACTTTCTTGATAAGTTGATGTCTTGGTTTTTCCCCTAATTTTTGTAGCTTTCCTGCTCTCTCATGTGAATTTGCATCGGTTGATGTGAGTGACGTGCTGGGAACTGTAAGTTTCTATTTCCAATTCTCAGTCTTGCTGTTTCTATCATCCCATTTAGCACTACGAGTCTACGAGCATATATTGTCCGATGACTGTTTTATAAACACGGACAATGTGAGTTATAGCATTCTCATGCTAGGGTGTTGAAGTCGGTTGTGCAATGACAATGATTATGTCATATCCTAAGTTTAATTTTTGTTAGTAAAATTCTTCAGCACAGGTTGAATATGACCAAAACGATTAGAAAAGTTCCGATTGATCCGCATTTAAGACCCACTGGTGCAGAATTTCACTCCACCTCTGGATTACATCTCATCAACCATGGAGATGAAGATCATGATGAAAACAGTACTTATGCTGACATACCATTAACTGCTGCCGCTTTTGAGAAGTATACACAGCAGTAAGTTAGCAACTTTGTCTATATTGTGTATACTACTATGAGTACCTGTCCAAAGGGCTTTTAAGATAAATTAATGAAACTGGACTTTCTTTATGCAGTTTTCAAATTTTGGTTGTTAATTTTTATGCGCCGTGGTGCTACTGGAGTAATCGCCTGGTAATGTTGCTTTTCATAATATTTTTCATTTGCTACGCAATAACTAGATTTTTTGAAACTAGATTCTATATGTTCTGATCACAACCTGGTTGGTTTTATTGAATGAGAAGGAATCTGCCTTTGTTTCCTTTACGAGTGTAGTTATAAGTAACCAAAACTATGAAGTCTAGCAGACAATATCTTCTTGGTAAATGAATTAAACTGTTGTGAGAGTTTTTGTTGGTCTGATAATTACTTATGTTAGCTCAGTAAAATATGTTCTTGCTTGGTCTTATACCGTGGTTTTTTTGTTGCTCTGCTGAAATTTTCAGAAACCATCTTGGGAGAAAGCATCTGAAATAACAAGACAGAGGTGTGTGTTTTCTTCTTTTTTATTTGTTAATAAACCTTTTCTGATGATATAACACGAATCATCCAGTTACACTTTTCTGATGATTTCGTTTTGGAACATATGATGTTGCAGATATGATCCTGGAACTGATTCTCGTGTTCTTTTAGGAAGTGTTGATTGCACAGAAGAACCTACTCTATGTAAGAGGTATTAACCAATCTTGACATTTTCTTCCATATATCTTGATTCTTGTTGTTTTAGGGTATTATATATTCAGATTAGTTTTTCTCAGTTTTGACTTAAAGCTTAAATGAAATCTTCAGCAATCATATACAAGGCTACCCATCAATTCGTATTTTCCGCAAAGGCAGTGATCTTAGGTGAGCAAATTATCTCATTAGCTCCTTAAATTTACATTTAGCTTCAGTTATGATTCTTCATGTCGTCTACTTAACCATTTATTCACCTCTTTTATAAAACTCCATTTCCTTTTTGGTGATCAATTGTTATGTAATCTTATTCAGAGAGGATCATGGGCACCAAGAACATGAATCTTACTATGGAGATAGGGACACAGATAGCCTAGTCAAGGTAGACTGATCTAAATTAGATTCTATTAGGAATATATGATGCAATAATCACATCCTTCAGACTGTTTATTGTGTATTTGCATAAGAAATTTGCGTATTTCTCTGAGAAAAAGTGATATACAATAATTTGATTCTTCCAGATGGTGGATGAACTGGTGAAACCTATTAAAAAGGAGGATCAAAAGTTGGCTTTGGATGGTAAATCTGATCATGTGGTCTCAACGATTAAAAAGGCACCAGTTAGTGGAGGTTGTAGAGTTGAAGGTTATGTGCGTGCAAAGAAGGTAAAAGTGTCAATTTTATGAGATGTTTGATGTTTTTTTTTGTCCTTGTTCATTATTTCTTATGGTGCCACTTTGTCTTTTACATTGTTTGTTTTCACTTTTCAGGTTCCGGGCGAGCTTGTAATCTCAGCTCATTCAGGAGCTCATTCATTCGATGCTTCTCAAATGAACATGTCGCATATTGTTTCCCATCTCTCGTTTGGTACATTTGTTTCAGAAAGGTTGTGGCATGATATGAAAAGATTACTGCCTTATCTAGGCCAAAGCCATGACAGGCTGAATGGAAAATCGTTCATAAATCAACGACAATATGATGCTAATGTTACTGTAAGTTCCTTAAATTTCATGTGAAGTTCTTTCCTACTCGATGTATTTCTTATACGTGTGACAATACAGATCGAGCACTACTTGCAAGTAGTCAAAACAGAGGTCATTTCAAGAAGATCCGGTAAAGAACACTCATTGATTGAGGAATATGAATATACGGCTCATAGCAGCGTAGCTCATAGTTACCATTATCCCGAAGCAAAGTTTCACTTTGAGCTCTCTCCAATGCAGGTATCTGTATTACACAGATGAGATATCTCACTACAAATTTCAATGCCTATTCTCCTTTTTTCATACTTTGCATTTGATCCTTTGCTCTGTTTTTTGCAGGTCTTAATAAGCGAGAACCATAAGTCATTCTCG
>OVBW01000487.1:0-21541 GCA_900406355.1 Erysimum pusillum | reverse complement strand
AAAAAATTCGAAAGAAACGATCAGTGTGGTGAGAGCAGAGAGAGTTTAAAAAGCTTTTTTTTTTTTTCTGTTTGGGATTTTGAGAAGTTTTATTTTCTTCCTTCATTTTCTCATCTCCGTCATGAGAAATCGCCGGAACTCTGATTATCTCCGACCGCCGGCGGATTTTCCGGGCTGAAAATTTGTCACTATATTTTTTTAAAACAACGAGAAAAAACCAAGAATCAACAACTCCCGCTTAAACCCTTTCTCAGGAACTTTTTTTCTATTTTCCGGGAAAATTTTCAGTTTACATTTTCCGGGAAAATTTTCAGTTTTAACATTTTCCGGGAAAGTTTCCTCTTTCAATTCCGAGAAAATTCATCGGATTTCGCGAATTTCTCTACTTAATTTCGTTGTGACTTTGCAATGGCGACGACGACAAACGCGACAACGGCGACACAGCAACAGCAAACGCAAACGCAATCGCAGTCGTCACCGTCGCAGCAGCAGCAGCAAGCGCAAGCACAACCATTAGCGTCGGCAGAAGAAATAGCAACAAAGGCGTTACAAAAGCGTTACGAAGGATTAATGATGGTAAGAACAAAAGCAGTAAAAGGCAAAGGCGCGTGGTATTGGAGTCATCTTGAACCAATCTTACTTCACAACACCGACACTGGTTTCCCTAAAGCCGTTAAGCTCCGTTGCTCTTTATGCGACGCCGTTTTCTCTGCTTCTAACCCTTCACGAACTGCTTCTGAGCATCTCAAACGTGGGACTTGTCCCAATTTCAACTCTTTACCTAAACCAATCTCCACTATCTCTCCTCCTCCTCCTCCACCTCCGCCGCCTCAAACGTCTTCTTCTCACCGGAAACGCAATTCCTCTGAAGCTCTCAACCATCATCATCATCATCATCAAGGGTCTTATAATGTCACGCCTCTCAGTGTTGTTGATCCGTCGAGATTCTGTGTAACACAGCAGCCGCATTTGATGCTTTCCGGTGGGAAAGATGATTTGGGTCCTTTAGCTATGCTTGAGGATAGTGTGAAGAAGCTCAAGAGTCCTAAAACGTCTCAGACGCAGAATCTAAGTAAAGCTCAGATAGAATCTGCGTTAGATTCTCTCTCTGATTGGGTGTTTGAATCTTGTGGCTCTGTTTCTTTATCTGGTCTTGAGCACCCAAAGCTGAGAGCTTTCTTGACGCAAGTTGGTTTACCGGTTGTTTCAAGGAGAGATTTTGTTACCGGGAGATTGGATTTGAAGTACGAGGATTCAAGAGCTGAGGCTGAATCGAGAATCCACGACGCAATGTTCTTTCAGATTGCCTCTGATGGATGGAAATTCGAAAACTCCGGCGAGAATCTGGTGAATTTGGTTGTGAATTTGCCTAATGGGACGAGTTTGTATAGACGAGCTGTGTTCGTGAACGGAGCTGTGCCGTCTAACTACGCGGAGGAGGTTTTGTGGGAAACGGTGAGGGGTATTTGTGGGAATTCACCTCAGAGGTGTGTTGGGATTGTTTCAGATAGGTTTATGAGTAAAGCATTGAGGAATCTTGAGAGCCAGCATCAATGGATGGTGAATCTCTCTTGTCAGTTTCAAGGGTTCAACAGTTTGATTCGAGATTTCGTGAAAGAGCTTCCTTTGTTTAAATCAGTCTCTCAGAGCTGCTCGAGGCTCGTTAGTTTCGTCAACAGCACGGCGCAGATCCGGAACGCGGTTTGTAAGTATCAGTTGCAAGAGCAAGGAGAAACTAGGATGCTGCATTTGCCTTTGGATAGTTCCTTGTTTGAGCCATTGTATAGTCTCCTTGAGGACGTGCTTAATTCCGCTAGAGCCATTCAGCTGGTGATGCATGATGAGGCTTGTAAGGCTGTACTAATGGAGGATCATATGGCTAGAGAGGTTGGTGAAATGGTTGGTGATGTCGGGTTTTGGAACGAGGTAGAGGCGGTTTATTCGCTGTTGAAGCTCGTTAAGGAAATGGCTAGGAGAATAGAGGAAGAGAGGCCTTTGGTAGGGCAATGTTTGCCGCTATGGGACGAGCTAAGATCCAAGGTAAAAGATTGGTATGCAAAGTTCAATGTAGTTGAAGAGAGGCAAGTTGAGAAGATCGTTGAGAGAAGATTCAAGAAGAGTTATCACCCGGCTTGGGCTGCGGCGTTTATACTTGATCCGCTTTACTTGATAAGAGACAGCAGCGGGAAGTATCTTCCTCCATTCAAATGCTTGTCCCCTGAGCAAGAGAAAGATGTTGATAAGTTGATAACAAGGCTTGTCTCTAGAGACGAGGCACATATCGCGATGATGGAACTAATGAAATGGAGAACCGAAGGGCTTGATCCGGTTTATGCTCGGGCTGTCCAAATGAAGGAGAGAGACCCTGTTTCGGGAAAGATGAGGATAGCTAATCCGCAAAGCAGTAGACTTGTTTGGGAAACTTATCTTAGTGAGTTCAGGTCATTGGGGAGAGTTGCAGTTAGGCTTATTTTCCTCCACGCAACTTCTTGTGGGTTCAAATGCAATTCCTCTGTTTTGAGATGGGTAAATTCGCACGGGCGGTCACGCGCAGCCGTGGATCGAGCCCAAAAGCTCATCTTTATATCAGCCAACTCGAAATTCGAAAGAAGAGATTTCTCAAACGAGGAAGAGAGAGATGCAGAGCTGCTCGCTATGGCGAATGGTGAAGACGATGTGCTAAACGATGTTCTCATTGATACATCCTCAGTGTGACTTGTTAATTTTTTACTTCTATTGTCTCCGGCTTACCCCATTTAGTTTTTCACTAGAACTTGCCATTTTGTAGGATTGCTTGAATTCATTTTTTTTTTCTTACTTTCTTTTTACTACCCTTAATTCAATTTGTACTTGGCTCCTTTAGGAGGTGAGAAAGAGAGCCATATCATTGTATTTCTTTTAGCCTATTTCCATCATAATTTTAGGCGATTTTTGCCGTGTCCCTTTTTCGAACTTAAGCAATGATCTTGAGACTTGTTTTGGAATTCATGAATACAAGTGACTCTTGTAAAGTTATTGTCTCTATCATATTTTACCATTAGAAAGTTCCATGTTTCTGCACAAATTTAGCGTTCTAATGTCAATCTATTGGTTCAAAAGGTCCAGGGTTGTAGTTAAGAACATTAATGGCATCAACAGAAGATTCAACGACAACTTCATGATCTCCTCTATTGTACATTGTAAATTTGTAATGATCGCTTTTGTTCCTGTTGTTTCTTTTGTTCTTTTTTCATTAACGTTAATATTCTTAATCATCACTCAAAACAATGTCTTTTCCATTTCAAGAAATTAACTTAATAAAACATTTCTTTTGTGTTCATTTTTCACGTTCTTGCTTCATCATAACATGTTAGTCGCTATTGATGTCGACGACGAAAGATGTAGACCTTTTTGTCACCCAAGAACTAAACCGGGTTTTCGGGTTTTCGCTTTCACTTCAACTAGATTATGATTATCTATCTATCAATCTATCCTTCTTAAAATCTTTTCTCAAAAAATGTGGATCCCCACAAGGAAAGCAAATTTAGTGGGAGGTTCTTGCATCAAAATCATAGCTTTTTTCATGTTATATTGAATCTGTGAAAGTGAAACCGTATAAAGTGGAAGAACAATCTTAAAACTTTAAACATAAAATCCAAAACCCTGTTTTTTACTTCTTGTTTATTGAGGAGTATTACAAAAAAAAATAAATTTGATTTTCATGGATAAATCCCAAAGATTCGATTCTTGTAGTTTTGTAACATTATGTGTCTTTTTGTGTGGTTACCCATGATTTGTACTGTCAATGGTAAAAAAAAGTTAAATCTCTCGTCCTTTTTGCCCAAACTCATGATTTGTACTATATCTTGTTTTCTTTGTAACCAAAATCAAATCATTTTGGTGAAAACCCATGATTTAACAGTCTTGTAAATAATATGGGTAGTAAAAGAAAAAGAAAAGTCAAGAACTGCTGTTCCAAAAAGTTTTTAGTTGTTGTATATCTTTTGATATGCAAATCTAACCTCCATAATATTCATCATAGCTTTATCAAATAGTACTGAACTTTGAAATTTTAGTGGTAAATATATCATAAATGGACAGACTTGACAGCTAAAGTAAAATTACACAAATTAAGTAACAACAGAATCACCAACAAATAAAAATTAAACATAATAAATAAATATAATATTATTAAAATATAGAAAACACATTCATTTTGGATGGTGTTTTGCCAGACAAATAGATAAATCTAAGTACTCTCTCTCTCTCTTTTGTGTGACAAATTGACAATGCCTTGTCATCAACCATTTTCTTACACAGTATCTTCATTCTACATTATAATATGGTATTAATATATATCAACTTGAAAGTGTTTAAAATCATTGTTATTGAGTGCAAGAAAATTGGTTTTGCTTTTAAATTATTCATCAAGGAATCATTTTTACTTACCCAAAGGAGGGGTAAAAACAACAAAAAGTATATATCAATAATTATACCCCACAAACAGCATATTATAATGACAAAGAATACACTTTATTTTGTTTTTATAACTTTATACTTGATTGGTATTAGATTCATCTTACCCACCTCCATTAGCTGTTGATCTCAAGAAAATTCAAAACTCATACTACATAAAAAAAAGTTTTGACCAAAAAGCATTTATCACAGTTTTTATATAAATACATAAATATTAAGAACTTCTAACAAATACTATTTTTTTTTTAATCTTATTAAAAAGTTGAATTTTACTCAATACCATTATTTCTCAAAAAATAAACAATACCATTAAAATGTATATCAATTATAAATTTATAATCGGACTAAGACAAAACCTTCTGATAACTTATTCCATTTTATTTTTCAACCCAAAAGATAAAATAAATATGGTTTATTGAATATGATTATCTGAAACTGTTCTTTCCAAATCTTTATGTGAACTTATAAATATGGTTTATTGAATATGATTATCTGAAACTGTTCTTTCCAAATCTTCATCTTTTAATTAAAATACAAAAAAATTTTATACGCTTACATAAAAATATCTAAATAAATGTTTATCCTATAGAGAAGGTTAAATTTTGAAAAAGGAAAGAATAAGCATTACATTTTTCAGTTTATAACTTTTACATCATCATATCATTGTAATTAATCAAAATTTCAGCGGATATCCCACGACAACTTAAAAACAATTTGCTTCTTGATTTTGTTCGCAATTTTATTCTCAAAAACATTAATGTTATGTATTAAAAAATAATAAGTCTTAACTAATACATTTATGACATAAAATCAGTATTGCTTAGTTAGAACAAATATTTAAAAATGCGTAGACGCCAAAACAAGAAGTGAAAAAGTTACGAGCTCAAAAAGTAGTTGGAATTATTGATTTGGTATTTTGGTGGTAAGACAGAATTTCCTGTCGGCAAATGCTGACTTCTCACCAAATCTCCCTCTCTCTCTAATTATTTGAATATGTTTTAAACGAATATAAATTTATTTGATTTTAGTGTAAAAAGTTTTTAAAAAGTTGAAAAGAGAAAATTATAATGATATGGTAGAGGACAATCTTTTTTTAATACACAAGAATCTCGTCCTCTCCCAATGCTTCTTCATCATTATACAAAATTACAAACTTCTTTTTAAAATAAAAATAAAATAAAGTAGATTCCTTTTCATTTCACATGTTTTTATTAAAGTGGTATAAATTTTGTTTTATCAATTTATACTATGAATCGTTTATGGCTAATTTTTAACAGCTAATGAGACTTGCTTAAAATAGTAATCGCTTCCCTGGATTATGATATTACTATTAATTTTTTTGTTTGACATGATCAATTTTCAATTACTAAAATTGATATAAACTATATGTAGTAGAAAAAAAGAGTTAAACTACTGGCTACCTGTATAACAAAGAGAAATGCCCTCCAATACCACTAATTTTTTTTTTTTCCAAAAATATCACTATTTGTTCATAGATATGTAATTTTAAATCTTTTGTTTGAGTTGATTATTTTGCAATTTAGGGTTTAATATTTATGGGGTAGGGTTGGGGTAGGGTTTAGTGTTTAGAATTTAGAATTTAAAGTTTAAAAATTAAAAAAAATATTTTATTTTGGTGGTATTTTTATCCAAAAAAACAAAAATAGTGGTATTTTAGAGAATTGCCCTATAACAAATTTCATTATAAATAAGTTTGTTTCTCATTGTAAATTGTTTTTAGTTAGTCTTTTACCAGATTTATAATGGCATACAATACAATACACTAAGTTTGATGATTACGCTAATGACCATGGCATGTGGCACGATTAGTAGAGATCATTGCTCTCGTTTATGGTATTTACATAGAGATTATTCATTATCAACCATATCTAATTTTCTTTAACTAAATTAAATCAAATGAAAATGGTACAGAGAATAAGAATAGCAGATAACTTTCCAATACTGTAGTCTGTAGATAAAACGGCGTCGCAGAGCTGACAAGGTCTTCTGTCTTATGGCACGTGCGGTCAGTAGGTCTCTATGACTGACGTCAAGAATCTCAAGTTTTTGAAGAAATATATAAATATAATATTTATTTGCAACATATTGTACATGAATAATTATATTTATGAATTGCCTGATAATTAATAGGTAACGTAAAGAATAGACTTGTTCATGTAGAGATGTATGTCCCTTGCTTTAAAAATATTTGTATAGAAACTAGTGGTGATTAATTTTTTTTTGAATGCTATTGCTACTGCGAAGAAAATACGAAAAAGAAGCTAATGTGTATGACATTTTTACAGAAATTAAAATTTTATCTCCTAGTTCAGATGTTTTGATTGTTTGCCTCGATTTTAAAGGTGTACGTTCCAAATCAGAGATTTCTTGGATAAAAAGAAAAACAATATTATAGTTATTATCAATGTTAAAAGGAATATTTTTACAATGATGTTTCATCTATGATATAAAAATTGGAGTTAATAATTCTTCTATTTCGTCTATGAAAAAAATCTCATTATTTTTGCAGTATTTAGGGGAGTGTTTTTAAAATATATAATATACAATTGGATTTCATAGGAGTCCAAATTGTTACTCCATGTTTAGTAAAGAAATATAGAATATAGTATTTGAAAAGAGAGGCCATTATTACTTACGCTTACGGGGAGTTGATATGAAATGCAAAATGATAAAAAGAGATTGTGTCTATTTTGAATTATGACTTCTAGTAATATTATTATAAACCTAGATTTTCTTGTGGAGCATGTGATGGAATTATTTCATCTAGGTTTGTTTTTAAGCAAATTATGAATCAACACTAGGGTAAATAATATACATTTAAGTAATTCTAATCTCATTGACCACATAAATCGGGGTTGATCAATCATCACAAACTTAATTTTTTTTAAAGAAAAGCTTTTGATTTTTTACACATAGTGACATATTTAGCTACTTAGTGATCAATGTATACATATGATAATAAAATTATATAAAACGTGTTGTGAAGTTATGTCAAAGACTTCACAAGCTAAGAGAATGACTGAGAATCTACTCCATTCCACAATTGATATTTTTTTGACAAATCACATTCATCACTTTTACTTAAATAGGAATGGAAGATTCTTCTAGTTTTGACAAAATACATGAATTTAACTTAGCTTTAGAAAAGAGTTATACTCCTCCACAAGGACCTCAACCAACTGACAAATTAACTTTCTTTTCCAACATAGCACAGTTCCAACTTCCAAGTCACAGATTTCTTGCGTTAGCACATCATCTAGAAGCTGGAGTTATAGAAATTTTCAATATGAAAATGTCTAGAATATGTTGAGTATACAATAACCAAGAGTTGATATGCAATTTGGTTTGCCGTTTAGATTTTTTTCTTTTTCATGAAACAACATTATATAGTATATGAAAAATATTAATCAAGTTCGTTCTAAAATGTTATAATTCAATATTTAGATCCCTCTTTATAGGATAGTAATTATATTCTAGTGGTATCTACTGCCTGTGGTCAGTGCGTACTAGTGATACCTATATGATCGAACTATATGATCTCTTGTGAAACTAGTACACACCATCATATAGGTATCAAGTACACCATCAAGAACCACCTCTCAATTTCAAATCCTCTCCTTCAGATATTCCTACGCTCAAAGAAGGCATACTCCTTTCAACCTTGATTTAAGGAGATGATTTCTCATAGTGTGTCCCCTAATTATCGTAACTTGGGACACTTTGCTGGATAGTTTCTGCAATGATAGGAAACTAGATATTTAAACCATAGAAACACATCTCCTCTCTCAATCTTTGACCTAGTCTGACATCGGTTTACACTAGCTAACCGGTTTAATTCTCATCACTCATGTACAGTTTTTGCTACAATCCAAGCCGAAATTGAAAGCCTTATCGTAAACCACTCAGCGAACCTCATATCCTAATACCAATATCCAGACTTGTTTAGTTGTTTTCCTCTCTATACAAGTAAAACCAGTAACAGACTTATTCAACATCCCATCAGTAAAAAATGCTATGGTTGCTAATTGCTATGGTTGGTTAGTTCTAATGGCGTCGACGCGAACCGGAAGTTATGAACCGAGAAATCGCGTTTGAATTTTGACTTGGACCGGATCGTTTCCAATATTAAGAGATAACCACAAAAAAATGCTATGGTTTTTTGTAATTAACCGTGAACCGGAAATTGTGAGCCACGCAAAACTAGGGTCGCCTTCTTCTTCTTCATCTTCTCGACATCGTCATTTGACATCGGAAGAATCTTCAGTGACGAGAAGACAAAAAATGGCGGCAATAAGAACGATGACGAACATGATTCGTCGCGAGTTCATTCATCATTCACTTCTCGTTCCTTTTTCATCGAAATCGTGTCAATCTCTTTTACCATGTCTCCGTCTCACTCCCCGAATTGTCCCAATTCACTCTAATTCCCGATTCGGATCCATCCGATGTGCGGCGTCGACCTCCGGTGGTGATCGGAAAGTCTCTTCAAGGTTGTCGCAGGTGCAACAGATGCTTCATGAAGCAGAGGAAAGGGCTAATTCCGCTGGCAATGAACCTACTCCTCAAATCACTCTAGGTTAAGCCTTTTTGCTTTTATATATCTTAATTTGATTGAGTTTAGTTTGTTCTAATATTTAATTTAGGCTATGGAGAATTCTAGACAAGTTTAAGTCCTTAGAGGCTATGATCATCTGTTTACATTAATCTCAAATTCAATTCATTGCTCTTTTTATGTAATTGCAACATCTTTGAACAAGATTTAGAACTCATCTACATGAAAGGTAGTGTTGAATTTGTGTTGTAGTTTGGTATCTATCTATCGACGTGGTTTTTAGAGCTCTGTTTTTGTAGAATTTGATGTGTTCATAGTTTCATTTGTATCTGTATTTGGTATTTGCAGACCATGTTGTACTTAACTTTGCTAGAAGTGGTGGTCCTGGAGGCCAGAATGTGAACAAAGGTGTGACCTTTTCTTGCGCCTTTTAACCCGTTCTTTGCATTGTAGCTTTTGACTACTTGATGTTTCAAGTCTTATATGTTTCCCTTACAGTGAATACCAAAGTAGATATGCGCTTCAATGTGAAAAACGCGTACTGGCTGAGTGACAGGATCAGAGAGAAAATCTTACTGACGGTTTGTTTTTACTCTCTATTATCCCTCTACAATGCTATGAGTGTGAGTTGTTTTACCTCTTTCGTGTTTTATGGAGCAAGTAGAGATAATTGTTAAAATGTCGGTCTGTAGTTAGATCTGATCTTGTAGGGGAAGGAATTTACAAGTACAATGGAGTATTTTAGTGTTTCGTTTCTATGCGTTGTGTGCATATGTAGCTTGATCCTGTGTGAGTATTTAGCTTTTTGTTTTTATGTGTTAAGTATTCAGCTTTTGTTGTTTGTCAACAGGAGAAGAATCGGATCAACAAGGACGGTGAACTTGTGATATCTTCAACCAAAACCAGAACGCAGAAGTCAGTAACCTAATAATCTTCTCTTTCATATTTCATTTTCACTAACTTCTCCATTCTGACAGTATGTTTCCTTGCAGAGGCAACATCGACGATGCACTTGAAAAACTACAGGTACTATACCAAATGGCTCTATTGAATATCGCATCTTTTGGTCATGGTGTGTTTCATTCTATATAAAGCCGAAATGTATTGGTTTGATCATATAAAACTCAACAGGCGATAATTGATGCGGCTTCGTATGTTCCACCTCCACCATCAGAAGAACAGAAGAAAAAAATTGTAAAGATGTGAGAACCAACCAAAACAATTCCTTTTTCTATGATTCCATCCTTTTTCTTTTCTCTCAATCCTCATATCTGTGACTCGGTGAATTCTTACATTTTCAGGGCTGCGAAAGCTGACAATAAACGACTTAAAAGCAAAAAAGTTCTTTCAGATAAGAAAGCTGCGAGAAGAAGCCGCAGTAGTTACGATGATTAAACTTAAACCATACAATGGAGTTCCAGGTTGATTCTAAAGCTTTTAACTTAGATGAGATTATGTCATTTTCTTGGAACTTAATGTAACACAACAATCAAATCTTCCAATAAAAATTTGCAGTATATTGGATTTTATGTACAAACCACTCTTATACAAATTATGAACAAAGAAAGTATCAAACATAACATCCCACACTTTTTGTTTTACTTTCGAATAACATGTTCTTCTCCTGATCTTTGATCAATATGCTTGATCCATTTTCTTTTGTTGTTGTTATCACTCTTCCCAGAGCTTCTTGCTGCGGCAACATGAGCAATTTCTAGACCACCGGAAACTGGAAGAGTCACCGTTCTCACAACATTCCGGTCACGAAATGCTTTTGTCCAACTGAAACACGCAGTGGTTCTCCGGTAACCGCTTCGGCAGACCACAACAGCTCCTCTGCTACCAAACGCAGCGTATCTCAAAACGTTTGCTGCGAAATCCTTCTGATCCCAATCAACTACCAAGAAATCGATTCCTTGCAGCCTCTGCATCGTTCTCTCGAGTTCTTCTTCTTCCTCGTTCATAATGATTGTCTCCGGCAAGTTTGAGCAAGATTGTTCTGTCATGGCTTGAAGATAAGCGGTTTGTGATCTTGCGTTTGGTACAATACAAATGTGTCTTGCGTTTGTGTGTCGACTCGCTACGTTTAAGCCAAGGCTTATGGCTATGGTTTCTCCTTCTGACCATGTTTCCACGATTAGATTCGCTGTCCATCCTGCCGCCATCGCTGCCACTAGTTCAGCCGCTCCCGGCGTTCCAAGATTCTCACACTACACAAAAGTAACCCAAAGATCAAAAACTTTACAAACTGTAGGGCTACAACGTGCAAAGATCAAATCCTTTTGTCTTGAAATCTCAAATAACACGACGTGCAGAGATTAAACATTTTCGTCATCAAATTTCAAATGATACCAACAAATTGTCAAATTCAGATAATTGTGTTCTTGAGAAATGTCGAAAAGATTGAAAGAAGCTAACTTATGGATTTTTTATATAAAAATTTATAACTTTGAAAACGTTACGCAACTCTTGGAGTTAATGAAGGGAAGATATGATGAACTTACCGATTTAACGGTGTCGATGTAAGCCTTTGATGCTGTTTCCGGTGACCAAATCAATTTCATCTTCTTTCGTTTGTTTGTTTTCTAACGTCTTCGTTGGGTCAGAGACAGTCTAGCGTAAAACCTCCAAACGATGTTTTTGCTTTTATAAACACGCATGAGAACATGAGAAAAGTCTTTGTGTTTAGATATTTTATTGCCAAAAAGTGTATGCGCGTAACAGTCAAACATTGGCCCTTATACTTTTGGTCTATTTCGCTTTAGCACAAATATTATGGAATCCCCCAAAAAAACTAATTCATGGTGGTATAATGGATAAATGATTTATTATGAGATTTGATCGCTAAACTTTTTTAAATTTTTATGACTTATTTAACCATTACACCATCATAAATTAGTTAACTATAAATAAAATAAATAATTGAAATACTCTATCATTTAGAATATCTATAAAATTTTTAAATTTTTGTATATTTAAAAAATAACTTTGCAATATAGTATAAGCATGTCAAACATATAAATAGAATAGGCCTAAAGCATCATTAGTCTACGGAGTAATACTCATTAGCATTTCATGATTGTTTTTTTTTTGGAAACTCTATATGTCCAGCTAAAGTATTTTTGGTATTCCATTATTTGATTTTTCCGTTAACTAATATTTGAAATTTTTAATTTTTTAATAAATGGCAAGTAATGAATAAATAGATCTTGTAATTTTGACTTGTAGTAAGTATTATGTAAACGATGTTCCGCCTCATTGGCTTTCATAAGCTAATAAAGTAACTCCCAAAATTTTGACATAGAATGGAAGATAATATAATGGGGTTAAATCTGTAAAACATCATAAAACGAGGAGTCGATAACTAATTTATCCAAAAGATGATTTATTCTCTGTTTCTTTTCTTGAAAGATAGGTTGCGTTGTTAAATCGTTGACATTAACATTTTTGTCCAGGAGAATCCGACGTGTTAGACTTTTGGATTTGGATTATAACGAGATTCAACTACTTAATCTTTAATTAGTAGTCGGAACCGGCTTAAAAATATTATATTTAACCAACAAACCTTTTTGAATTGTCCATTGCTTTGGCACAATAGCTAGATACTAACTATCCCTAATTGAATTGACTCGGTACTATGTATATTAGTATTAATAGAACATATTCCACGTACTAGGCAGGTTGTTGGTGATTATTCTTTATATTTTCGTAAAAAGTTTTTATTATATAATTAGATGTTAGTTAGTTGAATTAAATTAATGATATTTCCACCACCCACGTCCTTTGTTAAACCAAAATCAGACCGATTCTTTCTGTTGATGGTTTTAGTCTTTTAGACATGGTTTTGATTTGGTCGGCAACTCGTTTTGGACATTTATTTGCTAAAGAATCAATAAAGTAATTGATCGTATTCATACACGCCGTATAAAACATGTATACATGCATTTAAGTTTGATTAGAAAAAAAATGGGAAGGTAATACCCAAATTCGAATACAACATCATACTCATCGTCACATTTTTTTTTGGTCATGGAAAGAAACTTTCATTAATTAAAGAAAATAGAGAATTACAATGTAGTAGAAGGGCCTATATATGGTCATCGACCACACGGCTTTTTTGGCAAGATCATCATCGTCACATATGTCTTCAATAATCGGTTGGTTTAATATTTGAACAAAACTAATCGGTTCAAGATCTACAAAAAACCACGAATTGGAAAATATGATATATAGCACGTAGAAGAAAAGTCTTACAAAATATGAGATATATCTATGATACGTGTACATATAGTATACATACAAGCAACGGGATGTATATATATATTATTAATATCTATCGTATTATATAATAATATTATATACGTGCACATATCACAAACACACAGATATGAACTCAAAAACACCTGTTCTACTTGCTTGTACATTGTTGATGTAAGATGTTGCTTTCCCATTAGATGCATATGAGATATTAATATTTTTTTGTTAGGTGGATGTTTTCATTTTGATCTTCTCTGATGTAGAATGGAGATATATACAGTATACGATACTTTTATATTTTCTTGAGATCTCTGATCGATCTTATTATATTACATAAAAGTGCTAGTGTTCTTTATATACAAAAATATCGACATCTTAAAATTCAGAGAATCATTTTTTCCTATGCAAATTATGACATGCATGGTAGGCAATAGGCATATAGATATAACATAAGTTATTTGCTATATTGAGAAGAAATAGCTAATGTTTAATTTTATCGGAACAAATAATAATAGCTAGTATTAATTTCAAAACAACATCTACATTTATAATAATCGTTTTACAATCAAATGATAATTTAATTTGGCTGTTTTAGGGAAAAAGAAAATAGATATAAAACTACATTAGTCGCTCGTCTCTTCTAAATATAGAAACTGAGAGTGAGACACATGCATGCATACGCAAAAATTGTTGAGAAGTGTTTTTTTTTTTCTTTAAGTTTTTTTTTGTCAATATTAATCCGATTTAGTGACAGTAGTTTATCAAAGTGCTGAGGAATTCAATTAATGTGTTTTCTTAATTATCTACCTCAAAGAAACTATAGAAATAAATATCTCAAACACTTTTTTTTTTTTTTTTTGTTAAAGCATAAATATCTCAAACACGTGAAAAAATTCGGCAAATTGTATGCTTTTTATCACATGATGAGATATTGAGACCATAAGTCATAAGTACATATATACTACATTCTATATTGTGCCATTTCTAGTAATACCAAATGCATTTGTTCCCCATAAATCGACCCTAATAATGGGGTTGGGGTAAGAAGAATTGTTTTGTTCTTTCCGTTTCGAAAACGACCCTAGAGGTTTTGATTAAAAGAATATTAGGTCATGTTCCCCATTTTCTTTTCCACTTTCTCAAATTTACTCTTCTATTGGATCGGATGATGTAAGGATTTTCGATAAAATACACATTTCACAATACTGCTGCTAGATTGAATATGATCAATCTAAGATTATCAATGATAATTTTTTTGGGAGTATGTCTACTAATTTTTTTTTTTTTTTTTTTTTATATATATTCTAAATAAAGATTTTTTATTTGTTTATGTAGATAATGTTTTGTTATTCCATTATTATTGACAATTATTTGGCCATATTTTTTCGAGTTAAATCATTAATTATTTTGCTAGATTCTTTCCAATTATACAAATAAATTAACTTAGATACATCTATTACCATTGGATATAGAATTTTTCAGCAAAAATCAGAGAAAACAATTAAAAATTCAATCAAATTCAATAATTTAACTAGACTCAGCCTGATATTTAACCAATATCATAGAAATCCAATGTTTGCTTGTATTATATAGGAATTATATACAAAGACTCGCTAATAATAGAGCTAAGAGAACAAAGTTTGGTGTTTGGTTCTTCTTTAGCATTATGATAAGGAATTTGTCTATGACTTAAATAGCATGTGGCGTGGATATATATAATAAATGTAATTAATATGGATTGTGAATTTAATAAATAGTGATCATGCAATATGATCTACGATGGTAAAAAAATAATAATAAAAAGGATTAAGAAGATTGGATTTATAAATTATAGGTTGCAGAACCAAACTTGGATTTTTTCCAAAAAGATTCTAGAAATGTTGAAAAGATCTGAAATTAAAGATATATAGTCTCAAAAAAATATAGAATGACTCATAACGATGAAGAAGAGTCTAAAGGAGAACCATTTCCGAAGAAGATTTCACCTACCACTAAACTACAGTCTACAGGTATTTAGTTATGAGAGATCAATTTGATTTAAATAATTTGGTTATTGTAGTAACGAAATATTATCATGATAAGTATTAGACATTTTTAATTTTGAAGAAGATATGACAAAGACAAACATTCTGATAAGAGTACTTTGTACCAGAATAAATGGCTGTGATGCTCCTTGAGATTCGACCGTTGTGAAGGTTAACTTTAAATTCTACATTTCCGTTGGTAAGGGTTTGTTTGAGTTTCTCTAGGCCCATTGGGCTTATTGTGAACACTTTATTTTTGTTGTGTGATCTTTTCACCGAGGTGTCAAGTGTCAACTCAATCACAAACGATAAACAGTATATTTTGAGACTCAAAATTTACAACGGTAACAAAATATAGACGTTAAAGATTTTTTTCACCAAGGTGTCAACTCATTCGCTAACGGTAATATATTTGAGACTCAAAATTTACAACGGTGAAAAAATATAGACGTTAGAAAAGTAGACGTTGAAAGAACAAATCCAAGCTGCTTATATAAGTGATTCGTGCTCAGAACACTTCTTCACACAATCGTTCCTCTTCTTCTTCTTCAATTTAAGTATTATCACTTACCATTGTCGTAGATTCAGAAAGCAAAGGTTTCTCTTCTTCAATTTAGGTTGGTAAGTGTTTTTAGATGTTTTTCTGTTTTACTATGTTCTGTTTTTCTTTTTGTCTAAAATCAGCTCTTCTATGTTTTGCAGGTTCTCTGCAAGGAAATAACCAGAACTCTATAAGGTTTATCAAATTTATCTCCAACGGGAAAAGAAAAAAAAAAGAAGAGAAGAAGCAGAGGTGGATTTAGACTCTGCTTTTAAGTTTGGTAAGAATCTAATGTTTCTTGTTTGAGAAACCATCTATGTTTGAATCATCTTTATCGGTCCCCATCTTTATCTAAGGTTATATTTGTAACTGAAACATGTTGATTTTGAAAACTGAGAGATATGTTGTAGTTTCCTGTCGTTTTGTTGCAAATCAATCTTGAGAAAATTTCTGACATCTTAAAACTCTTTGCTTGAAATCTCCATTGAAGTTGTCCCTGAAAGTAGGGTTTTAGAATTTGTAGATTAGGAAGAAGAACAGTTATCTCTTTTATCGCTCTCTTATCTTTTACAAAACATTCTATGCTAAGCTTATATGCATAACCCTAATAACATAATTTCTGACACTCAAGAGCCTCAAATCTATTCCTGAGAATGATTGGCTCCGTACAGATGGGTCTCTTTCCTCAGAGGTTCATTTTGCGACTTTTTGCGCTGATTTTGTCTTCTTCCTGATGCAGAGATAACCCTTGCGTTTGTGTTGCAGGTTTGGGTTTATTGAACACATTCGTGGGCAGGTTTTTGTTTCTGCAACACAGTGACACCGTATTGACACCTGGAAGAAGCAAGCTCTGATCATGTTGAACTTTTGTGGTTAGTGTTCATCTCTCTGGTTTTATGATTTCACTCTCAGTTTTGTGTTGAAAACGATTTCAACTTAAGAACATTAGAGAAAACTAAACTTAATTTTACATACATCCACACCCTTTAACATTGATCCACATCACATCCATACTTATAGAAATATTTCTACTTGCTAGTTACTACTACACTATTACACTTAGTAGGAATGATTCAATTGTAGTTTTGTAGTCTAAGATTACAAGCAAAGCTTAGCTTAGCTTTAGACTTTACCAAATCTTTTTACTTACTCAAAACTAAACTCACATAACTTAGTTATAAAGACTCTAATAATAACATCACACTTAATCGAACAGGCACTAAACCCATAAAACATTCTTCTGTCGAAACCAAACTAACATGGGCCCAACCCTTAACCAAAAAGTATATTTGAAAAGAAATTTAAGTGGTAAATTTGTAAAATGTGAAAACAAACCGGGTTTCGCATCCTATCCGTAGGATTCCTATGGTTCGTTAGAGATGTTAGAAGTCCAACATGTTTTTACTAATCATAAATTTAACACTTTTGTTTCTTTTTAATTTACTTGATAAAATAAGTTAGCAAATAAATTTGTAAAAGAAATTTAACCAAAAGTACATTTAAAAAGAAATTTAAGTGTTAAATTTGTAAAATGTAAAAACAAACCGGGTGTCGCATCCTATCCGTAGGATTTTTCTATGGTTCGTTAGAGGTGTTAGAAGTTCAACATGTTTTTACTAATTATAAATTTAACACTTTTGTTTCTTTTTAATTTACTTTATAAAATAAGTTAGCAAATAAGATGTTTTCAATAATTAATGACTAAGTTTCAAGAATAGTTTTAGCAAATAAGATTTTTTCAATAATTAATGACTAAGTTTCAAGAATACTTTTCGCAAATAAGATTTTTTCAAATAATATTTTTGTAGTTTTGTTAGAAGTTCAACATGTTTTTACTAATTATAAATTTAACACTTTTGTTTCTTTTTAATTTACTTTATAAAATAAGTTAGCAAATAAGATGTTTTCAATAATTAATGACTAAGTTTCAAGAATAGTTTTAGCAAATAAGATTTTTTCAATAATTAATGACTAAGTTTCAAGAATACTTTTCGCAAATAAGATTTTTTCAAATAATATTTTTGTAGTTTTGTTAGAAGTTCAACATGTTTTTACTAATTATAAATTTAACACTTTTGTTTCTTTTTAATTTACTTTATAAAATAAGTTAGCAAATAAGATGTTTTCAATAATTAATGACTAAGTTTCAAGAATAGTTTTAGCAAATAAGATTTTTTCAATAATTAATGACTAAGTTTCAAGAATACTTTTCGCAAATAAGATTTTTTCAAATAATATTTTTGTAGTTTTGTAAGATTATGAATTAGTAATTTTCTGTTTATTTGACCGAGACCTCGAAAAATATATGAAATATTATCGACTGTGTTAAAGAACTACTTGTTTGATGTTCTTTGAAAACAAAAAAAAAAACAAAACTTGTTGAGGAGTTAAAGTTTCAGTTATGGGGATGGCCGTGTCACCGGAAAGAACAAAGTTAAATTGCCGTTGTGGTAGCTCCTACTGTTTTGGAACGTTGCCTTGTGGGAATACCTAACGTCTAAACTTATTATTTGAAAAATTCTAGTTTATATATATATGTTTCTAGCAAAATAAGACAAACCACTTTGTCATTCGGAAGTTTGATGTTTTATTGTAAAAAAATTTCATCAATATCCTATAAAAAATTACGTATTTAAGATTTAAACCCGAAATTTTGATGTACTTTTAAAAAATCGTGCAGCCTATGTCACCATAAACTATCTCTATCTTCGACGATACGTGCATGAGCCAAAAATGAGAAATCTTTCAAATTTTTGGGTACGTACACAAAGGAGCATTGTACTCTGCACATGTGCATGCTCGTTCAATGAATTAAGCTTTCGTTGTCACCTCCAAGGAAGTGGAGCTAGGCTCTATAGTTTTGAAACAAAGATATCAATATAACCCAATAGCCGGAGAATACACCAAGCTAATTAGTGTAAAAGCGCATAATTTGGTTGAATTTAGCAACATAGTAGAGTGACAAAGTATAATCAAATTACCTACATTGTAAAAAATCTTTCATCACTATATGTATTGGGTTTGTTGGAATAAAATTTAAATTAAACAACAACAATTGTATTGGATGATAACAAACCGAAGGAACCTACTAGTAAATGGGTCAGGCCCATCCAACAAAAATTGTATTCGAACGACGTCGTATCGCTATTCTTTTTTACAGCTAATTAAACGAAGCCTAATTTGGTAGATTCGTCACTCACACTGTCAGTATCGGTTGACTGTCACACAGAGAGTAAAGAGCCATGTCAACCGATACTAAAGAAACCCGACCCGAAACTAAACCCGAAGACCCGGAAATCCAACCCGTGGATCTACCTTGTGAAGAACCTATCGGTAAGCTCACCGCCGACGAAGAAAACGACGTCGTTTCCGATGCTTCTGCGACGGAGACTGACCTCTCGCTCTCTCCGAGTCAATCGGAGCAAAATCTCGAAGAAGACGGCCAAAACTCACTCGATGACCGATCGCCATTAACGGAGCTTCAATCTCAGCCTCTTCCTCCTCCTCCACTTCCTCCAATAACCGAAACACGAATCTCAGAATCACTCGGTGATGAAGAATCTTCCGATTTGGTAACGGAGCAACAATCGCAAAACCCTAATGCGGCGGAGCCTAATCCTAGGGCAAGAAAACGGCGCCGTAGAAAGCGTTTCTTCACTGAGGTAAACTCGAACCCAGCTTTCTCAAGAAACCGCCGCACTAGCGTCGGCAAAGAGGTGGATTCTGAAGCCCTAATCGCAATGTCGGTAGGGTTTCCAGTTAATTCGCTAACGGAGGAAGAAATCGAAGCTAATGTGGTTTCCATCATTGGAGGTAAAGATCAGGCGAATTACATCGTTGTGAGGAATCACATTATCGCTCTGTGGCGATCTAATGTATCGAATTGGCTAACACGAGATCATGCGCTTGAGTCAATACGTGCTGAACACAAGACCTTAGTTGATACTGCTTATAATTTCCTTCTTGAGCATGGTTATATTAACTTCGGGCTTGCTCCGGTTATTAAAGAGGCGAAATTGAGGTCGTTTGATGGTGTAGAGCCGCCTAATGTTGTGGTTGTAGGGGCGGGTTTAGCTGGTTTGGTGGCTGCTAGACAGTTGTTGTCAATGGGGTTTAGGGTTTTGGTTCTTGAAGGTAGAGATAGGCCGGGCGGGAGGGTCAAGACTCGGAAGATGAAAGGTGGTGATGGTGTTGAGGCAATGGCTGATGTTGGTGGAAGTGTTCTCACCGGAATTAATGGGAATCCGCTTGGGGTTTTGGCGAGGCAGCTTGGTTTGCCTCTTCATAAGGTTAGAGATATTTGCCCTCTGTATCTCCCTAGTGGGGAACTCGTTGATGTTGGTGTTGATTCTAAGATTGAGGCATCGTTTAATNGGGGCGGGATTAGCTGGTTTGGTGGCTGCTAGACAGTTGTTGTCAATGGGGTTTAGGGTTTTGGTTCTTGAAGGTAGAGATAGGCCGGGCGGGAGGGTCAAGACTCGGAAGATGAAAGGTGGTGATGGTGTTGAGGCAATGGCTGATGTTGGTGGAAGTGTTCTCACCGGAATTAATGGGAATCCGCTTGGGGTTTTGGCGAGACAGCTTGGTTTGCCTCTTCATAAGGTTAGAGATATTTGTCCTCTGTATCTTCCTAGTGGGGAACTTGTTGATGTTGGTGTTGATTCTAAGATTGAGGCATCGTTTAATAAGTTGTTAGATAGAGTTTGTAAGCTTAGACAGTCGATGATAGAGGAGAATAAATCAGTAGATGTGCCGTTGGGAGAAGCGCTTGAAACATTTCGATTGGTTTATGGGGTTGCCGAGGATCAGCAAGAGAGAATGCTCTTAGATTGGCATTTAGCAAACTTAGAATATGCAAATGCTACATTGTTGGGGAATCTGTCAATGGCGTATTGGGATCAAGATGATCCGTATGAGATGGGTGGTGATCATTGTTTTATTCCAGGCGGGAACGAGATATTTGTACATGCTTTGGCAGAAAATCTTCCGGTTTTCTATGGGAACACTGTCGAGAGCATCAGATATGGAAGCAACGGGGTTCTGGTTTATGCGGGGGACAAAGAGTTCCACTGCGATATGGCTCTTTGCACAGTTCCGCTAGGTGTTCTGAAGAAAGGTGCGATCGAGTTTCATCCCGAGCTTCCTCAGAAGAAGAAAGAAGCAATCCAGAGACTGGGGTATGGACTGCTGAACAAAGTAGCGATGTTGTTTCCACATAATTTTTGGGGCGAAGAAATCGATACTTTTGGGCGATTAACCGAAGATTCAACCACAAGAGGAGAATTCTTCTTGTTTTACAGCTACTCTTCAGTCTCCGGTGGACCATTACTTGTAGCACTTGTAGCTGGAGACGCTGCAGAAAAATTTGAGACATTGTCGCCTACTGATTCTGTTAAACGGGTCTTGCAGATACTACGCGGAATATATCACCCGAAAGGAATCGTTGTTCCTGATCCGGTTCAAGCCCTCTGTTCCAGATGGGGCCAAGACAAGTTTTCATACGGTTCTTACTCATATGTTGCGGTCGGATCATCAGGAGATGACTACGACATTTTAGCTGAGAGTGTCGGGGACGGAAGAGTGTTCTTTGCAGGTGAAGCTACTAACAGACAATATCCAGCTACAATGCACGGAGCCTTTTTAAGTGGAATGAGAGAAGCAGCAAACATACTTAGAGTTGCTAGAAGAAGA